>SNQN01007386.1:0-10867 GCA_008642245.1 Bassia scoparia | reverse complement strand
CMYWTTTWAAAAAAAAAATGTATACTCACCTCGTTGTGGCGGGAGAGGGTGGAGGGGCAGCGGAAGAGTTGCGGAGTGAGGAGGGATTTCGGGGAGTTAGATGATAAAAAGGAGAGAGAGAAGACTCCCGCGATGAGGATGAGGAGGAGTGAGATGTTTTTGGTTGAGGAATTGATGTTATTAAAGGGGTTTTTAGKGGACTCCAKAATTGAGGTTGAAGATGATGATGGTGGTGAATCAGAGGTTTTTTCCATTGTTGTTGTTGTTGATGATTAAAAAGGGAGCATTTGATTTGATTGAATAATTATTATTATAATGGAGATTAAAATTAAAATCAGAAGATAAAAGGAGGAAGAAGAAGATTGAAAGGAGCTTAAGAGAGTTTAAGGGAGAGACAACGTCGGAGTGATGTTCGGTGGGAAAGTCATGCAGGAAAGATGAATCTTCTTGTATTTGTAGGTGTAAATGCCTCTACTAAATTTAATTAATTTATTATAATTAAATATAATATTTTATTACTAATTTATAAATTTTAATTGTATTAATTAGTCTTAGTTTAAGAGTTAATTAAATGCGTGTATTAGAGAAGAAGAAGGGTTTTGGAGTTTTGAACTTGATTTTGATTGATTTGAGTCGATTGGATCATTCGAAGAAGAGGCGGTTGTTGTTAGTCTAACTCTTAAGTGAGATACAACGTAATGAATTGAGGTAAATTAATATTAGGGAGATCTATATAATTGAGTGGGATACATTCACGTGTACCGTTGTGATTACTTGATGAGGTGTTAGTAATTTTTGAACTGAGTTTTTGTTCCGAGCGATTTCCTGAATCATTGCACAATTGTTTTAGCGTGTAAATTAATTTGGAAAAAGTTCGAGGTGATGCGGTGGGTATTTAAAGTTCTCATCTGTAATCTATAACTAATACTATGTAAAAACAATTAAACAACCCTAACATACACAAACTTTCATTGGGTGAAATTTTTTTTAACTATTTTTTAATTATATTCTCATTGTAATGCCTGATAAAATGTTCTTTTATTATTGGTGATACTCTTTGTACGTGTAGGAGGGAAAAATACACACTATGTATATGTACGTATAATCTTCTCGAAAGAAGGAAAAGAAGAAGACGAAGAAGGGATTTTTGAGTTTGGGGATTGTTTCACTTGATAGAAGAGGTTGCTAGGAGGAGTTAAAACGTAATTAAATTGGAAATAATTAGATCAATGATGGTTAGGCTAATAAATTTGAAACAACTATAATTAATGGGGATACATTCACGATTTTACGTGTATTTTTGTAATTGGCAATATATAGCTTAGTCGGTTAGTTCGAATTTGAGTTCTTAATTAATTGAGTGGGGCAAAGAAATATGTACAATATTTAAATTGATGATAACTCATGGATTAAATTATACTCGCATGCACATCAAAGCGTTAATTCAATAATACAAGAAGCAACGATTAGATCGAGTCTCAACTTCTTACCAAAGTATTGGTATCGTAACTTAATTTATGAGAAGGGAAAATTCAAGCTGAGAAATGCGCCAATCAAGTCATCTATTCAACTCTCCATGAGATGATTAGTCTATTCGTTCAAAAATATGAAAACTCCTCGTAGTAGTACCAAAAAGAAAAGAAAAAGGAAAACTAATAATTCCCACCTTTATAGTCTGCATCAATAATCCCACCTGAACGTATTACGGAATAATCTAACCTTGTGTCCTTATCTTTACTCAATGCACCCAAACCTAACTATTACCTTGTATTCCTGTTAATCTCTCTTCTCACCTATACCATATGTTAATGACCTTAAAACATAATAATAATATAAATAATAATAATATATAATATAATAATAATAATAATTAATAATAATAATAATAATAATATAATATTAATAATAATAAACACCCCACTGCCAACGTGCTCCGCTGACACAACCACCACCCCTGTAACACATACAACCCAACCATCAGCACCACCCACTCACAGCCAGCAGCCAGAACAACACACTCAATCATCACCCCTGCACAATACAGCCAACCACCAACAACATCAATTAAGACCCCCACACAACCACAACCACTCCACGCAACACCCTCAGCGTGACCACACTCCTCAATCTCCACCACCTCAAAACCACCACTACTTCCCGCATTACCGTTCAACCGGCACCACCTCACTCAATTTGAACCAGAACAGCCACGAACCCAACCAATTCGAATCTCAACAGATTCAAAATTCGAATCCAACTCAAACGTGAGCGGTGGGGAGGAGTGGCAAAGGGTGGGGAAGTGATTCAAGGATTGAAGGATGAGTGTCGAGGGAGGGAGAGGAGTGGCGGGGGTGGGGGAGAAGTGGGAGCAGTGACGAGAGGTGGGGGAGGAGTTGTGAGGGGAGGGGAGGCTGAGTACTGTGAGTAGGACATGGGTGGAGAAAAGGTGGAGCAAGGTGGCGGTAGGGTAGGCTGGAGGTGTTTTGAGTGAAGGGTGGAGGTAGTATATTATCCAGAAACAAAAAAAGAAAAGGGAAATTCTATATGGCAGCATCGAGGTTCACTTTTAACACGTGGTGACAACTTAATTTTTTGTATTTTATACTGTGGCCTGAGATTTTGCAATTACATGTAGGGCCTGAGTTTTTAATTTTTATATGGTACAGAACCTAAACCTCTTAACTCATACACCAAACAACCCAACCACACTGACCTACTTCACACAACTAACCACCCACCCACCTTTCTCTCTCTCTCATATTACCCGCACCCCACCGCAGACCCCAACTGAGGAAGCCACACCGAAGGCAGCCCCACATCGCAAGTAGACAACCACCGCAATCAAGGTGTCTCCGTTCATCTCCTTCGTTCAACATCGACGCCTCCCCTTAAGAACCCATCACGTTGCTCTTCTATTTCCTCTCCCCTGCAAACTCCCCTCGCTGCAGCCCCACCATCGCAAGATGAGACAACCACGCCAACCAACCGCGTCAATTCATCTCCTTCGTTCAACAACATCAATGCTCCCCTGCATTGAGCCTCACACGCGTGCTTATCTCTTTCTCTTCCTTAGCGAAACTCCACAGCCACCCAAAACAATCGCCCTGCCTTCATCTCCTTCCTCTTCTCCCCTACAAATTGATGGAGATTATATGGGGTGTCTCTATATTCTTAATAATTAATTACGACAAGTAAGGATTATTGTTTTCTACAAATAATCTGCCCAAGTTTTCTGTAATTAGTTGCGCATGATTGTCGCTCTAGATGGACTGGTGCAGTGTCGCAAGATGCTAAGATGGGCTGTGATTAGCACCGGGCAGCGGCGAGGAGACAGAGTGTTGTTGGTATGTGGGCTTGCGGGTGGTGGGCTGCGTCGGTGGTGCATGCCTGATGGTGGTTCATTACGTTGGGTGGGACTGTTTGAGGAGAAGAAAGGTTGGTGTTGGGTGGCTTGGTGATGTAGTTTGGTGATTATGGGTTGGCTTGTGTAATTGGTTAAGAGTTAAGTTAGTGTGTCACCATATAGAAAATTAGAAAACTCGAGGCCTCGTGTAAATTGTAAAATCTCCGGCAAGGCACTGGTATAGAATAGAAAAATAATAGTTGTGCCACGTGTAAAAGGAAACCCTGATGCTTACCATATAGAATTGTTCCCAAGAAAAATAAGAAAGAGAAGATGAGCTGATTATCAGGTTATAGTCAATAGTGCAATGAGTGATCAGGAGATAAGGACACAAGGTAAATTATCCGTAAAACGGTCAGGTCGATATATGAATGCAGATACAAAAATGAGATTATGAGTTTCATTTTTTCATTTTTTTTTCAAAAAAAAAAAAAAAAACAACGGTGAAAATAAAAAGGACTCAGTGACGACACTTAGATACTCGGCAAATTGTTATATATCAAGAGAGGTCATAATTAGACTAATCTTGAAGTATTGTTAAAGGATTTAACCAAAATTAGGAGCACCAAATTTCAGTATGTAAGGGACTTTTTTACTTGGGATATTAGCCATCATACATGAATTTATGAATTGGTGTGGAAAAACATTGCAATTATGGAGTACAACTGATCAATATATTAGAGGCATACAAACTCAATAGAGCCAAATGATTTCATGTTAGTTTTGATATATGCATATTTCGTGTGAATGTTTCTGTTGTGGGATTGACAATGCCATGAAATGCAATTACCCCCAAATTATTTCACATGTGTAAATGTGTAAATTAAACCCGATAGAGAGTACTTGGTAAATGACTACATAATAAATATGAAGTTGAAAAAGTAAATTTTGTGGGTGACATCTCAGAATAAATTGCAAATAAAACTGAGTTTAAATGTTAATGGAGCGACTTGTTTGACTGGAGGAAGCTCCTTAGATGTAAAGGGCGTTGTATGTACCCCTTTTGATCTGTTCAAATAAATTGTGTTTCCTCCATGTAATTTTAAAAAATATTGAAACTTGAAAGTAGACAATTTTGGCTATTTAATTTCAGCCAAAAGCCTCCTTAATTATATGTTATGAATCGACGACACCCATTATCTCATAGAAATTCACTTGAGGCTAATTAAGGGGCATAAATCCATGACACAAAGATTGATTAACAATTATATGTGTATTTATATATAAATCATAAATAGATTGCTAACACAATCTACAAGTAATATAATACTAATGAGTCCAAAAAGGACTGAAAAATATCTAGTTATTTATAGCAAACGAACGGGACTGCTCCAAACAAATGAGTCATAAAACTTTTTAATTTTTTTAATAGTTAGGCACATGAATATGCGTCTAACTAAAAAAAATTAAAAATACAATTCAGGACCGAACATCTTGACCATGGGTTGTGATGAACGTGGTTGGCAATTAACCATGAATTCCATCGGCATCCATGTACCAATTTCACGCATCAAAGAATTGCGGATTTTGTCCAATTGGTGCATGAAATTATGTATTTTTTTTCATCCTTTTGGATTCGATTAACAATCCCTAAAAATAAATAAATATTATTAAAATGGCGCTCCGTTCCAAGAAGTGAACCACTTCATGATATTATCATGCATATATCACATCAGATTACATGATAATTAATACTAGAATAAAATAATAAAATATAGAAATGAATTGCTTAATAAAATATGTTAATTTTGAATATAAAGGAAATAATAACTAAATTTATATTAAAGGAATAATTCTCATTGGACTCTTACTTTTGGGTTTCTCATCGGTAACCACAATTTTTTAATACAAAAATAACCTCAGACTTGTGTTACAGACCAAATGTATCGTACTTAATGAAGAATTGGGAGTAGTAGTGTTAAATCTAACCCTCTCTCTCTACCCATAACGCACTCGCACCACGGCACCACCCCACTTGCTCCTTGACCCAACACCCGCACCACGCACCACGCACCAGCGCACACACTACTTCACTCACCACACTCCTCTGCTCGTACCAGCACATGCCCACTATCACCACAACACCATTCGAATCATTACCATCTAAGTCGTCGTCGTCGTCCACCATCATCGCATTAGGGTTTTAGAATTTGATTTGATTAGGGATTGTTGCGAATTAGGGTTAAATCAAATTTGGTGACGACGACTAGCGCCAGATTCGATTTGCCATGATTGTTCGAATATTGCCCATATCGGTTTGCCAGATGTGTTCGAAAATGCCCAGATTCAGTTTTGGCACTATTAACTTAACAGGTCTGTTCATTTCACTTTATTTTACTTATCTGAACTTATTTTTAAATCCGAATTATCTTAACATACTTTCTGATCAAACGTCATCTTTTTTTCTGAATTGTTTGTGAGAGAGAAAAAAAAAATAATAAGTTTGTTTTTTTCAACTTAGTTTTTTTAACAAACTTATTTTTTCTGATCAACTACAAACTAATAGATTCAAACAGTTCATAGTATACTGAAATATTAGCGATATCTTCAAACTTCAAAGTAGAGGTGTAGTTAACGGTGTCGTGTCGGTCATGTTTCGTGTGTGTCACTCACCATAAAGGTTGGATCCCCAACCTAAACCCGCGCGTTTAATAAACGTTGTCGTTGTCGTGTCAACTCGTTTAACTTAAACGTGCGTTGATACCCTCAACCACACCGCGCTAATAACGGGTACATTTTTCGTGTCGAGTTAGCGTGTCATGTCTTTAATACATACTAATGTAAATAACTAGGTTGCAATCCGGTCGTGGTTTCCCGGGTTTTTCCCCCCCACAACTCCCAATTTATTTAAACGAGTTAAATCTCAACCCTACCCGACCCGTTTATATAAACGCTGTGTCGTGTCGTTCAACCCGTTTACATAACGAGTCAAGATCCTCAACCCCAAACCCGTTAATAACGGTCGATTGCGTGCGTGTTACGGGTCGGTTGCTTCTGACCAGCCTCTACTTCAATAGTATAGGAGTCCTTTTTATTTATTTATTTATTTTTCCATACAATTGAGTTTTCTTTAGGAAAAGAAAAAAAAAACCCCATTATTTGTTTTTCGAGAGTCTCGGTAGATCGGAAAAGGGGAAAGAGAAGAAAGAGAGACGAAAGTAATGGCGTCGAAAGCAAGAATCAATTCTTACCCAGTGCAGCTAGATCTCACGATTCTCCTTGTATCCAATTACCTGCTCTCTCAAGTGTACGTCTGTTCTCTAATTTTTCCTTTTTTTTCACCAAATTATGCGATTTTCTCCCAGATATAATGGTTATTAGCTATCACATAATCATTTATTAATTTTATATTAGGTCCTTTCTGCGGTATTGCTCGTTCTATGTTGTTTGCGTGTATTGTTAACTATTACTGGCGTAGTAGTTTTACATAATTACTTTGATGATAGACCTGAATCATTTATCTTGACTTCTATTATATTTAGATTAAAACCCAGGTCAAAGTTTCGCTTCTTTGATTAGAATCGATGCTCGAATATAAAGATCAGATTATTTTTATATGGAATGGAGATTTGGGGTGAAAATGTAGATTTAGAATTTTGGTTTGCTTCTAATGTTGTAATTTGTCTTTAATTTACGAAATGGGTGGAAGAATTGACAGGTTTGGAGCCTACAACTCGGATAAGAGCAATGTCAAGAACACTTTGATGTATCAAGGAATGTCAAGAAGAAAGAGGTAAGTATTTGTACCCTTACTAGACTTAATTTTTAATATGCTTTTTAGGTTTCCAAAGTTAGTGTGATTTTGAGAAATCAAACTTCAACGTATTGGAAAAAAGGATGATCTTGGTAATTTTGGAACATAATGGATTGATGGTAGCTATCATGTCTATTCTTGAGATGTATGCCTGATAGATATATGGGGAGTTGGGACACCTATATTGACTAATGTGTATCTGCGTCGTCTCTTTCTTCTTCGCACACTTCCATGTGTAATGGAGTGAGTATTATCATTGTAAAGAGTAATGGATATTGAAAAGAAAGTCTGATATTCATTGTAATGAGCATAGAACTAACCTACTAAATGCATTTGATTGTCATTATATAACATGTGTATTATGTGTCTAATTAAATGTGAGAGGATAACTAAAAAGAAAATAAGACGATGTATTTTGAGCGAGGGAATTGGTGGTAACATCTTCATCATTTGTTCATTGCTTGGGTGTGGGATTGGCACTGTAATGCTGTATAGAATGCTCACATGCAGAGGAGCAAGATTGAAAGGATCGACATCGTCTCAATCTTTTCATAGACACCGTTGGAAAGGTTGCTATGTTATGTTCTCTTTAATAAAAGAACAATATAATGTTGCTATGAAGTGCAATTCGGCGTCTAAAACCCATTGATATCATAACAAGTTGTGTTAGATGCTAAAATCCTTAGCTGTACAATTTTGCACGGTTCTCACATCCTATCTTAATAACTAGGACATTTAGTTATAAATTGGAGTAATCTCGATTTCCTGATCGAAACTATACACATTAAAAGATTGTGAAAACAGTCATTTGGAATAAGATTCCCTAAGATAACAAATTGTTGCATAATTGTGAGTTTATTCAAATGTTTGGCGCCGAGTACACTTAACAATACCTTAAAATTACATTGACTACTAAGGGGAAGATGGATTTGCAGTAGCAAACTAAATGAACTCATTAGATGTTCATGAGTCTCTAAATATTGTGAAGTTATTGATTGCTTGCCACGTAAAATACATGGTAGGGCTTGTACAATTTAGCCCCACGTCATAGCACCTATCCAGGTGTGCCAGTCTTCATAGGTAGTGATTATTTTGGCTCTCACTTAGGCCAATTGATGATTTGATGCACAGAGATAAGACAAACCATGTTATTGTATAAATAAGTAATATAGATGTAATGAATCAATATTAGTAGTATTCCGTATAAGGTTTTGTGGGTATTTTAAAATAACTAGATACTAGGGTTTGGTTGAAGTCTAGAGGTTGTATTATGTTCTTAATGTATAAAATTGTTAAGTAGGGAGAGAATGTATGTTGGAATGTTAGAAATGTTTTTGGTGAAAATCTGGAGGTGGAGCTCTAACTGCCATCTTTGGAGAGAATCCTAACTTATCAATGCCTCTGAAAGTTTGAAGACTACCTTTTTGTGTAATTTCATTCATTTCTTTATAATATCCATCATTACCTTCATTAGTCTTCATTAATCAACATGATAGCCTTTAATCATTCATTTTGTCCTGACAACGTCTACTGTCAAAATGTTCAGTTCATTACAAAGAATCATGCCTCGTCTAGGAATAACTTGTTATGGTACAACAAGCTGCATAAAGTACTAGAGCTATCGCAATATTTCACACTAAGTGAAAAAGCGAAATGTGACAAAGTGATGGGTGAGAAAGATCGTCAATTTTTCCTTGGAATGTTTTGGCCAGAAACACAGCTCATAGTTGAACCTTTACGTAAGGTAGCCGCTTGTATGCCATTGTAGACCATCAGAATTAATTCACAACTGCTGGCCCCATAGATCTAGATTTTATTACAGAATGATATTAGGAGCTGATGCAGATTTTTGGAACGTACAAGTCTAAATCTTAGCACCTTGAATTATGTCCTTGCTAGGTACCTAGGGCGATATGAACCGAGCAACAAGATGTGAAAAAATAAGATATTAACGTAATGCAAACCATGAGCCTTAATGCAAGTATCTCTTATTCATCTCATTGCTTTTGCACTGTGGCATACCTTACCTGACTATGACTGGCACTGTAGTAGCAAACATTTGATGAGGACTAACTGCAAGGCGCTAATGGTCAATGCTGAGTGGTTTGTCATTTAGTAGAGAATGAAAATGCATACCACTCTAATCCTCAATGTCAGGAGCTGCGTGTTGCTCCAATATTAACACTCAGACGGCTTGCTCCAGGCTCCACATATCTTAAGCACCTCAGCACGAGCTTTGCTCAAGCCTGCTAATCAGGGTGTCCGACCATTAACATTTAGCACCAAAGTGTTGTGTTAGCTGATGTTTAATGTCCGGCAAAACCTATGGCAGATGTCTACYATAAGTTTCTCATGGTTGAGGGTTATCCTGATTGCTGCTGAATGCTGATGTAACACTTTCAATGTTTTAAGTATTCTTTCTTTGACAATCCTTGATTTTCCATTGTTGTATGGAGTGCTTGTTTTCAGCATATGTGAATCTGCGATACATCAGAAGTCAGAACAGGGAGTTTCAATGTTAACTGGTCCTGGGAGATTCTTTTGATATTTTTCTCTACTCCTCATCAAGGGTGATATCTGCTATTGATTCTATCTAACATGATGCTCAATGTTGAGGTCATAGCTTCCACCATTTGTTCCACCATGGTCTGTTCGTAATTGGTTATCTCGATCTGTAGTCCTTGATGTGCCCATACTCAGCATTCTCACTGTTCGAAATCCTTACAGAAATTACTCAAACATAGTGGTTTACTTGACATTACTGAGAAATGATTTTATATGGTTAGCTATGGCCGGTTTTCTTTTAAAGAGCAATTAGCCAACATAGGCTATATAGTTCAGAACTCTCAGGAAGTAATAATTCTAAGTTCAACTTTTCCTAATTGACATTGTCATTGCTAACAATCCCAAAGCAATGCTGATGTTAATGTTGGTTAAAATCTTTCAGATGACACTCAAATCAAATTTCATCTTTATCATCGATTTATGGCTCGATAAAATAAATAAAAAATCTAAAATTCTCCAGATGTTTGTTCAAAGAGATGGAGTTTATAAACATTAAATCATGGGAATTCTAAACAAACTGCCAACAAGGGTTATTAAAAGAGTTGGGTTGCATATCAATTCTAACAATCCATTTAAAAAAGAAACCAAGAGTTTTGAACTTCAGCTATGTTAGGATTCTTAGGAAGATGGACCAGTTTTTATCTGATATAGCAAACTGTGGCCTAACCCTGCCAAAATTATACAATCAAATGGCAGAGTAATAGTATTATCAATGCGCAGATCCGAAGTAAGTCATGCCCTCTTCAGAAGAAGTTGAACTCCATGCTCAGGCTCAATAATTAGTCTAAATGCAGGGCTGTGCTGATACGCTGGTGAAAGCGAAAGGGTAAACTTGGACAAAACGAGAGACAGAATCACTTTGAGTTCAATCATGGCCACGTTTTGGCCAAGACATACACGAGCTCCAAACCCGAAAGGCATGTAAGCTTGTGGGGTTTTGCACGCTGCTCCAATCCCATTTGCAAATCTTTCGGGCTTGAATTCATGTGCATCTGCCCCCCATAAATCTGTGTTCAGATGCAGCAGTGTTATCGGAATTTGAAAGTCCGTTCCTTTTGGAATTTGAATGTCTTTTAGCTTGGCATCTTCTAGTGCAGTTCTCACCACAAATGCTGCTGGTGGGTACAGTCGAAGTGACTCTTGGA
>SNQN01007385.1:11213-33671 GCA_008642245.1 Bassia scoparia | reverse complement strand
ATGCTAAATTGTTAACTAACTACGGAGTAAACACTTTTAGTTAATCGATAAGTATAGTTAACTACTGACAAAATCGCGAAATCTTAGCTTTTTTTATGACATCCCTCCTCATTTGTTAATCCAATGAGAGTAAAATTAAGGTAATTAATTAATTGTACTCATGTTATGCCAATCAAAAATACAGCATTAGTTTCGCAAATTTGAAATTACTCCCATGTGAACCTACCAATTATGTCATCAAGTCATCTTTAAGATTGTTTTCTTGCTAGCCTCTCACGTGAAATCTACAATTTAAAATAAAGTACTTTCTCCGTATCAAATTAAACGCAACAAATTAAATTTTACACATTTCGAGATTGATATTTAACAAGGTAAACAAGCAAATTATTCAAAATAATTTTAAGACAATGAAAAATGAGATTATAATTTTACTGTGTTAAAATTATTTTGATTAATTCGCTCATTCACATTGTTAAATCGCAACTTTGAAATGCGTAAAATTTAATTTGTTGCGTTTAATTTGATACGAAGGACCGTGAAATCGGACATGACTACATGAGAATCGATCGCACAATATGTCAGTGTACCACTATAACTATAACGAACTGAGGTGCCTCACTGATTAAAAAACAATATATGTTCCACACTACTTCAAAGATCCACATGTGACTTGTCCACGTGTCACATGAAGCATCGACTACGTTGTTTCCGGTGGACCCCACTGCTGACTACACGACACAGCCGATCTCGGGCACCTTCCACCTCAGTCCTCCCTCAATCACTTACTATTAGTAAAAAAACAATTTTAAAATACGAAAATCGCACGACGTCGTTTTAATATTTTCACCCAGTAATTCACATCGTGTTAGTGTTAGTGTAAGTGTATAACTGCAATGGTCAAACTCGAGCATACTTCGTACGTACAATCTGAGTAATAATTTCTCATTTATAATGTTCGTCTAAGCAATTGACTCGTAATTATGACATTAATTTCTAATTTAATAATGCCTGATATTTCTCAATTACAAGTAATTTTGTCTGAAAAATCTGAGTTTAGATTGCGTATTAGTATATCTAACCTTTTATGACGACAAATATCAAAAAAAACTGACGAAAAAAAGGGGAAAAAACTTACAGAAGGATCAAGGAAGCGAGTAGAGAGAGAGCAGAACGATGAGCGACACGAATAAGAGAGACGATCGAAGATCTAGCACGAGATTGCAACAATGGCCGCAAAATATCTCGGAAATTTGACGAAAATACCCGATCCAATCGATTTATTCACGGAATTGCATTCATCGTGTTCGCTGAGCTAAATTGCAACCTCCATGCAGATGCTGATTCTGCTCGAACTTTTTCTATGAATCTGAGCTTCAATTGAGAGTGATAGTGAGAATTGATGATGATTAAGAGGAATTCGAGCTCAATTAGTAGAGAGAGAAAGCAAAAAAGAGGAGTGAGAGTGAGAGTGAAAGTGAGTGGAATGATGGTTAGTGATTAGTGAGATGAGAGGATGATTATTGAGATTAGAATATAAGTTATGAAAGAGAAATAAAAGATAATTGAGAGAAAATAAGAAGAATAAAGGAAAGGAGTGTAAGATAGTTGACGAGAAAATGGGGAAAATAATGAAAAAAGAGTACAGTGGTGAGGAGGAACGTGGAAAAGTGTAGAAAAGAGAAGCATAAAATGTGGGACCACAGTGTTTGAAATGTATGCCTCGATTTGTCTTTTGCAAATCTTGTGGTGTGGAACCAAAGTGTCAATTTTAGCCGCCTGGGGCGCGGCCGGTGGGCTAATCCAGCAAGAGTTTGCGAAATGATTTTGACACTTCATGTTTAATTTAAATATTTTATTTTATTAATTTGTCACTATTTATGTGAGATGCGATGAAGTGTCAAAATTAACATATGGAGTGTTCTAATTAATTCTCAGAGTTTACAGTCTTATTAATAGACATATTCTTTTGGGAAATTCCATTGATAGGACGTATTTTTACGGATTCTAAGGTAGGTATGAATTTTTTTAATCCCAACTATAACCATGTATATTATCTTATCCCAAATGTGAGTATAGTAGCTTATTTTCTGTTAAATTTTGCTAAATTCCGTTAAAAGAGAGTTAGTTTGTAACCATGGTTAGATATCACAATTCTTAATCTTTCAATCTACACCCCACCACCATCATCTCTTTCTCCACCTGTAAACGGGGCCAACACACTACCACCACTAGCAAACACCTTTCTCGCCGGTGGTGCTACTGATGTGCTCCCTTATTATTCCGCTAGCCTACATAACGCAGTGCTGGCTTGAGTGTTAATCAGACAAAATGTCTCCAATTTTCGTCTTCCAAAACGACATCCTCCTAGCAGTAGTAATTAATGATTAATGGTAGAGAAATCTACACCCTTGAAATTCATTGCTGAATTGAAGAAGAAAAATTGAATTTTGCGTCAACTCCAAGTTCTCATTAGGATCTGATGTGGATTGTGAGGCCCCTTGAGCTCGAATTGGTTCATACCTACTGCAATTCGTGATTTGGGTTTTTAACTCCATTAGGTGCAACGAACTCAAATGGCGAGTCTTCATTTTTCGTCTGGATTGTACGCCGAGTCTTCATTGCGTTTCGGGTCAATGGCGAGGCTACCGAGACCTTTAATAGATCCTAACCCCAACTACAACAACTCATGAACCTATTTTGGAGTTCTAGTCTCAATAGATACACAAGCAAAAGATACAAGGCTGGGACAGACAATTTATTATTTTTTTTAAAAAATACAAGTAAATTAATTATAGTTAATAGTTAACACCTAATTAACAGAAAAGACATCTGAAGTCATATTGTGGATTAAGATAATAATACATGATATAATTGGATTAAAAAACTCATACCTACCATGAGAATCCCTACAAACACTTACCTACTATTGGAATTTCCATTCTTTTAGTTACGGAGTATAATTTTTCGAAAGGCTCAGTTGAAACTTTGTTTAAGAAGCATGAAACTTATAATCAATCAAGTCTTCTATAATTGATGCTTCGTAGGAATTATTTGTTTATATGAATTGTATTCAGTCTATTATTGCCATTCATATATATCTTTTCCTGTTTTGAATTATTTGCCAAATAATGTGGTCCATGTGGGCTAGCCTTAATTGAGTGTAGTTAGACCATCTGCGTCATGGTATGAGTGACTTTGAGTCAACATCAATGAGTTTATTTGAGTTTTAATCGAATCTAGTTCGGTATTTACTACTTCGTACTTCGTATTTAGCTAATAAAAGATTGAATGAGTTGTATACTGTAGATGATGTGCTTAAAAAAGAGGGGTTTGAAAATAACGCTATATGGTAGTTCATCATACAAATATCAACTGTTTTTTTTAAAAAAAAAAATATATCAATGGTTGATATAATTAAAAAAATTAAACAAGGAAAAAATAATTATAAGATTTGTTAGTGATTTTCTTGAAATTAAGTAGATTTGAGTATTTGACATTGAATATGCATGGAGTTTGGAAGTTTTTATAAAAAACGAAAGATAATCTTTTTACGCAATTTAGCCTACCTTCATTTTAATTAATGACAACTTTTGTTTTGACATGCATTTTTAAGGAGATTTAAAAGTGTAAATGAGCAAATTAGGATTAGTAAATAATTTTAAAACTAGCACATATAATCTCATTCTTGTTTGTTAAAGTTATTTTAACTTATTTACTCATTTAAACCCATAAATCTTTTCGATAAAAACGTGTCAAAAAAAAGTGTCAGTGAAAAGAAACGAAAAAAGTATCGTTTGTTCGGATTTAAGAATTGGTATTAAGTGACTATTTAGTTAAACAAAAAAATACTTCCACTAAATATGGAAAGTAAAATAACAAATTAGATTATAATAAAGTTATTTATCTAGTAGTTAAGTGAGGCTAGCTTCGGATAATTAAAGGGATACATCCAAATTTCACTTCAAAATAGGTTTCCACATCTATCACATCTCTCCTTGTTCTCCAATTAGTTCTTTGTTATAGAGAGTTTTTCTTATTGATTAGCACTAGTTCTAGAACAATAACCGACACTAATAAAAAAAAGTGATATAAACATGGGAAATAGGTAAAAAGATGCGCGTATTGTATGAACGGTTGTACTCATCTTTTATGCACATGTGTTAGAACAATAATCGACACTAATAAAAAGCAAGTGATATAAACATGGAGTAATAGTTAGAAAGATGCGCAAATTGTATTGTACACCGGTTGTACTCATTCATTTTTTCCATTGTAAAAAAAGAATTCATTTGCATAATTTATTTATTTGTATCTTGAAGCGAAAAAAAAGTGATTGTACACTCATCATGTTATAAACGAATTGTAACATGCACATTCTCGGAAAATAGTGTCAACTTTAGTTACAATATCACTCACTAGTCACTAATAAATGCAAAAATGTTCATGATTAGTCAAACTATTCCATCACCAAAATGAGGATTGCTTCAGGTAGTAAACCACTTGATACCGTTTAACGAAGGTCTTGAGTTTGAGGTTTACCGTACGCGAAAACCTTCTTTAGGAGATGCACTCGCTACATGTCAAGTGTACAACTTGAATCGAATGTGGATATATATGTCAGAGTGTTGGTAATCTCCGATGAATAGTGAAATGTGACAAAACATACGATAATATACTCGAAATTATTATTGACAATCAGTCTTGGATTTAAAACAATCAAACAAACAAATTGGTATGAGAAAAGACAGTGTAGATAATCCAAACGAACACCAAAAACCAATAATGCATTACTACTAAATTGGCATTAAAGAATTAGCGACTTGCTTAAAGATGATTGATATATAATATATTCCGCAAATCGCAATGCTACTTTCTGAATGCTGATTGATAATCCAGTGCACTTGTGCTTTAGTGGTGCGTAAGTAACTTACCCACCCAATCGGTCCAATTTCGAAAGTTTTACGTGTGATAAGCACTTGTATTGAATTTCGAAAATGTCGCATTTGAAAAACTTTAATCACTTTTTGTTTAGCTAAATAACTTTTAACTTTCATACAAGTAATTTTTAGTGTAGTACTTAATTGATTGCACTTAAACATCATAATGATTTTTACGCGCTTAATTCACGTATAAAGAAACTGGTTACTTTTATTCAATATCGAGGTAACGTTTTAATAGTCTTTGGATACTTTTAATTTTCGAGTCCACCTTTTTCTATACTTTATCATACAGTTAATCTGAAAGAGTAAAATTAGAACGGAATTGTGACAGTGTTCGAATTAGTGTTTCGGGTACTCGGTAGGTTTCAAGGGGTTACACCTTACACATTTTTTGAGCATACAACGTGTACAAATAAATGGAACACACGTATATAATCAAGATGAATAAGGAATTTCGAGATTGCATTAAATTCAGTTGCCCAAGTAAATGAATGGTGATTGAATGGCCCCAATTTATGCGGAGTTAAGTTATGTCACAAATGCTGGAAATATTCCACAACTGATGTGCTAATAAGGCAAAGGARGAYACTCGCAAGAAATTGATGAAAGTGATGGCATTGTGCACAAACATTGAAACATGCATGGTAATAAACTAATAATGGACTAATGCCTAATGTCATTATTATCGAGGAAAATGATTGAGCAACCCTAACGGTTACCAACCCTTTAAGGCACAAGATAATAAAAAACTATTATATGTGTAATAAATAAGAGAGAGATGATTTATAAAATAAAATTTTAATGTTTTTTTATCAATAAAAAATCAATATTTGGAGGGTTGCCAACTCTTATGATCACCCTATCACTCTCCTGTTATTGAGTTTTCTTTTTGTTCTTGATTGCCTTATTGGGGTCGCTAGAATTGCATTTGTGCCAGTATTGGAACTCTAATTTTTGTTTCCAACTTGCATTTACACTATTTGCTATTGTCTTATTCACAATTTCACATACAGTATAAGTTATGTTCTTTTGGTCCAGTGCTCAATTCACTTTAGATTCATATAGTTTTGAGAGGAGTTGGTTATGTCGTCGACTCGTCGTTGTTGGGGTATGTTTATTTATTAAATCAACTNGTTCTTGATTGCCTTATTGGGGTCGCTAGAATTGCATTTGTGCCAGTATTGGAACTCTAATTTTTGTTTCCAACTTGCATTTACACTATTTGCTATTGTCTTATTCACAATTTCACATACAGTATAAGTTATGTTCTTTTGGTCCAGTGCTCAATTCACTTTAGATTCATATAGTTTTGAGAGGAGTTGGTTATGTCGTCGACTCGTCGTTGTTGGGGTATGTTTATTTATTAAATCAACTGAACTTACATGAATTTAATTTAGCTTGTGTTGCGATACAGAAATAAAATATGAGTTTGTTTTGTCAAAAATAAGTAAAATATGGTGAATAGAACCGATCATTAGTATTGCAACATTTGATATAGTGATTTCTGTACAACTTGAGTGTAACGACTAAGGATCCATGTCTAGCATAAACTACTCGATTTCAGGAGATCCTGAATTCAACTCTCACCTCGACTATTGTGTCTCTATAACTATAAGCAACCTAACAACAAAAGGCATTTGTTAAATCATTTTTTTTTTTTGTAAATGTTGTACAGTATAATTTTTTTATCGATTTTTTTTTTTTGATTTTTAAAAAGATCAATCCCAAAAAATACCGAGTTTTTAAAAGAGAGTTAAATGCAACATTTTATACGCCCCCTATCCATTACTACATTTGAAAAAATATAATAAAAAATTGGAAACATTTTTACTAAACAAATGCGTAAACCACACAACGTAAATATACTCAACATGTTTTAGAAATAGTTTATCAAAAAGAGAGAAAATTAGTCGTAGATTACAAACCACACGTCTCCCATACCTACTTTTTTCTCGAGCCTTACCCAAAGAAAGGACATGAGTCAATAAAAAAGTGCGAAATTAGCAAGAATGTCATAGGAGATGATGCATTTTAACAGTTACCATTACTCCAATTAAGCGTACGCTACGATAATTATTAATAATGGCGCCCATGTTTGATGCGATGGTCCATAGTCCATACTATCTACTATGTAAGTACGGAGTGAATGGCAAGAACTTAGCTAAATTAATCAAGTCAATGGCTCTGTTACACTCAATCACTCAACCAACATACATTACTATTTTATTGCCTAAACTGACATGGTACATACCAATATACCATCCACTACTTTATTATGGTGCTTTAATTTGATTGACATTGTCATGAGTTGGTCCAACACCTTCCTATGAAACTCCACAACTAATAAACAAGATTTTATTGACATGGGAGATTACGAGTGTTGAGGAGTGTCTAGTTATGTAGGTGTTGTTGTTTGTTTGGTTTACAATAAATCGGGAATAAACAACAGAAAGTTATTTGGTTAACAAAAATAATACTCCGTAATACAAGTAATAACTTTCCATTTTTAGAAATTTCCCTTCTTGCGAAATGAAAAAAGTTTTTTTTACAAAGCATTTGGTAAACGAAAATTAGAACTTCATGGATTCGACTAATTATTGTTGTAAATATAATGTTGTTAGAAAATTTGATAAGACAATTGAAATTGATAAGAAATGTTATTGTACATCTGCAAAAAAGGCTTAGTGAACTAACAAAAATCCAACAAAAATGCTTAGGTTCATATTAGATTACAATTGGTAAATCTAGTTTAGTGATTAAGGCTATATTCTACATTAAACATATTAGCTGCTTTTCTGTGAAACTAACCACACCATAAAATTTGGTGTGGCTGACAATCCATACATTTTTAAAAAAACTAAATAGTAAACTACAAAAGGTACAAAAAAGAGGCCACAACAAACTTAACAATTTTCCCTAAAAAGTAAATCTGCCGCAATCTGCCTCCTTCTCCCAATTAGACTTCTCTATCCTTTCATCTTGCAGCAATCTGTATAGAAAAAATTTCAAAAAAAAATGAAAAACAAGAAAACAATCAAATGAAAAAGAAGAACTACTTTTAACGAAATATTAACAATTACTTTTCTAATTATAAGAACTACTACTTTTACGAAATATAAGTACTTTTACGAAATATCACAATTACTTTTCTGAATTATAAGAACTACTTTTTTGAATTATATGAACTACTTTTATGAAATATATGATCTACTCGAATGAAATAATCACAATTACTTACTAAATTATAAGAACTACTTTTATGAATTATAAGAATACTTTTATGAAATTATATGAACTACTTTTATGAAATATATGAACTATTAGATAAATATCACAATTACTTTTACTAAATATAAGAACTACTTTTATGAATTATATGAATATTTTTATGAATACATAATACTTTTCTCAATTATAAATCTACTTTTACGAATATATGAATTACTTTTACGAAATATATTAACTACTTTTATAAATAAATAAAAACTCAAAGAAAACAACATAGCAGCACCAACACAAAGCACTTGCTGAGATAGCAACTCAACACAAAACGACATAGCAACTCACACCACTCATCATCATCATCATCAGAAACGTTGCTGAGATCTCTCCGGCGAAGCACACTTCTACGCCATCATCTTCCGCGTCATCTTCGCCGTCCTCGTCTTGTCATCTCATGTCATCTTCGCGTCCTCGTCTTCACCAACATAGCAAGTACCAATATCGATAGATTAATCCAAACGAGAAGCAACGAAATCGACCTCGAATCATAGATCGCGAACGTAAATATGAATCAAACAAAATAAAGACTAGATTAATAAGTAGATCTAAGAATTGAGAATTTCGGAGTTTGAAATGGGAGAAATGAGGAGAGGAAAGGCTGAGAGAGAGAGGAATGAGCAGAGAGTGAGAGAAGGAGAAAAATGAGAGAGAGGTTAGGGTTTGATCCTTTTATAAATATTAAAGAGGTATTTTACAATTTTACCTTGGCCACACCAAAAATTTGGTGTGGCATGTTGCATATAAAAGTTTGTCTAAAACTTATTAGGTCATGTCTCGTCAACTTGTTTTTATTAAAACTACTAAAATAAGTTAACGAAAACAAAAATCTTAATTAGACTATATTCATGTTAACTAAATCAAAATAAACTAAGCTGGATGAACAAGCCTAATTTGATTACGCTTGTATTCCTTATGAAATTATAAATTAAGTAATACTTCTGTAAAAAGAATTCAATGAAATCTAACATGAACATCTTTTTTAAATGTTTGTAGCACAAGATAAAACTACACATACACACAGACGACACGGTATTGTAACCTTGTTGAAAACAATGTTCGCGTGTTAAAACACTACTGTAAGAACAAAGATGAGTGCGTAGAATATTGCAGTACATAAGATTGGCAGTGTCTATGTCTTACTTATGTTTCTTTGATAGCATTCAACATAAAATCTCTGAGGCATAACTGCATGACTGATAGGCATCTACAGACAGTCCTTTTCATTTCTTTCAAAATGAAATACAATGCAATTTGGCATCCGTCATCTAAATTAGAGATTTTAACGAGAATAAGCCACAAGCAGATATTGTCGATGATTTTTTCACGAGTAATTCTCCTTTGTTGCATAAAAAACCGGAGCGATGTACAAGTAGTTCACAAAATTTACAGTCGTATGTAATTCCATGATTGCAGCTAGAATTACATGCGAGTACTGCTTTGTTTAGTATTCCCACAGAGCAGAAAAAAACAGCAAAAAACAAGATAACTTCGTTTCATTGTGCTATACTGGTATATGATAACTTCATATGAAATCAAACCGCCACTTCCAGGTTGCTCCAGATCTGGGTGAATCCTTCCCCGGTGGCCGAGTCCCGCGCCCAGAAAATGGCCTCGTGGGAACCTGTAAATTAATCAGAAACAGGACATTAACATCAGCAACAATATGCTTACACGTCTATATACCTTACAGGATAAAATCTACTGTATCAATGTTAGGTCATATTATCATTATCAAAGAAGACTGAAGTAGAGTCTCACCTTCCATCAGGCTCAAAACCAGGGACTCCTGGAGGGCCATAAGGATAAATCGAGCGCCTGGTGGTACACCACGAAAACATACAATTTATGAGTCATGATCATGAGAAAGTCTTGACATGTAAGAAAAGTAAAATTATATAAGGACGGATCAGGAACTCACAGCCCCTGGACCTCCCGATATATCAGGGAATCACCTCCACTCTACCAAACCATCTAGGATCCTCAGGACCTTCAAACTCATACATTAGTCACTAAAATCTGTATGCTCAATATTAAAAAAATTATAAGAGAGGGGAGAAACTAAGAGCGGAAATGTGTCTCTAACCTACGAGCATGGATCCACCTCCAAAATCACCCCTGCAGAAAGAGTGTTAACATGACACAGATAATTAACGTGACAAGCACAGCTGCACAGAGGCAAACAAAAACAAAAACAAAAAACAAAATAATTAAAAATAAAACAAAGGGAAAAACAAACCTCGAAGGATACATTCCAGCACCAGGACCAGGATACAAATCACTACCACCGAAAGGATTGACAGGAGGAACTACAAACCTGAGCAAAAAAAATGAGAAAGATCATTGAGGACAAACCAAKCCTTAGCTGTTGACATAATTACATCTGCATAGTYTTCAGAAAAATAAAAAYGAACAGAGTGACAGCTTCCTTTACAGCAAAAAATCAATGGGAAACGATAACAGAAAATATTTACTCKGTAGATTAAGTTTCCCCTGAAAGAAAATATCTGTGATGATCAGTAATTACCCTCCATGAGGCTCCTGAGGATTACCAGATCCATCCACATTCCTGTTTGATTCTTCAGCAGATGATCTATAAGGCAATTGAAGAAAGTTAATAATAATATCCCGTGTCTGTCGCAGATTGAAGATTAATAGGCCTCTTCTCTGAATTGAAATTTAATGGTACAAAAGTAAGAACTTTGGCAATCAATCTAGAACTCAATAATCAGAGCAAATCAAAATAATAGATAATAGGCAGTGWGTTTTTAATGTGCACTAAGGCGATAAGGGACTTAGAGCCTAAGCACAAAGGGCAAGCATGATGCGCACGCTTCATTGAAGRYAGGTGCACTTTTTAATTATTAAACAATTTTTCACTCATGCATYCACAACTCAATCAAAAAAATCAACAAAACACATACAAGTAAGCAAAGGATCTAAATATCATCATTCCTATACAACAAAGCATATATGCCATATAAATATCATTTTTCTTCATCCTATGCAACAAAGTTACTATCCTTTATAATTCAAAAGATCTTTATTTTCTTCTTTCTTTTGTTTGTTTTCTATATTAGCTAGGCTCTTGGCCCATTTTATGATGTTAACGTATGGCATAAGTCGTATAACCCATCTCTCAGTCAACTAGATGATACTCTAAACTACTCGTTTCAGAAGCATCCTGAATTCACTCTCACCTCGCACTATTGTGTCTCTATAACTATAAGCAACCTAACAACAAGAATTTGTTTAAATCATCTTTTTTTTTTTTGTAAATGTTGTACAAGTTCATAATTTTTATCGATTCATACATTTTTGTTTGTTTTAAAAACGGATCATCCTAAAAGAATACCAGCAGTATTCTTAAAAGAAGAGTAGCAATCAATATTTTATACGCCCCTAATCTACTTACTTGGACATTGAGAAAAAAAATAAAAAACTTTTGGAAACATTTTGAGCACTAAATAGAGAGCATGTGATAAAAAACCTATACAACAACCTATCTTTATTAGCTTCTCAATATTTTAAGATAAGTTTATCAAAAGAGAGGACGAGAAAGAAAAGGGTTGCCTTAGGATTACACAATCCCAAACGTTTCACCCCATAGACAGATTTTTGTTGCTCGAGCTCTTGTACCTCAACGTAGACAGGACATGACGCACAAATACAATAATAGATCTTGCGAAATGACTAGTGCCATCAGCTAAATGCTGCATAGAGGAAATTGATTTCGTGCATCTTTCACTATCAGATATACCCTCAGTCATATATACTTGGGGGCTTCACTCAATTTCACACACTATCACAGCTTATAGCTCCTTTAACGATTGAATACTATCAAATCTTTCGTGGAGGGTTTGTGGACACTCTTGTTCCTTGACTGCGCCATGGGGCCTACCATACTCCCAAGGTACAATATTCTTACGCCATATATTATGTTAAGTACAACAGATGAATGCAAGCAACACTTAGCTTAAATTAATCCAAGCATGCTATCTGTTGAGCACTCAATCCTACTCAAGGTCTACCCAACACGAGACATAGATCTTCCTCGCCATGCTAACACATTGACCATAAACTGACATGTAACAATCACCAGCACCACAATGAAGACTATACCACTTTTCGGGCTTTGCACGAATCTTTCACTTCATGGTGTGCTCTTAAATTTGTATCTGGCGACATTAGGAGGTCCACATGAAAGGTAGTATTGTCCCGTTCAGCACACCACTACCTCTCTCTGAACTGACACAACAACTGAACCATAGAAGATACAGAGCCATTGATGTATTGGGGGCACCAGGAGGGCACGATGCACGCCCGAAGTCGATTTGAGGATCCGATGTCAGTGAGCTTAGTCTGTCACGGTTGTTGGAAGGCATATTACGGATCCGCATAGGTTGAGGGCTTAACAGCGAGGTTAAAAAAATCAGGGTAAGGGCAATAATCAAACAATTACACATAAGTGTTAGGTTGGCTATGAATCACACAAAATAATATCCGAATCAAATAAATTCCATTTTTATTAAAATCTCCCCTCTTGCGAATGAAAAAATTTTTTTACCAAAGCATTTTTGGTAAACGAAAATAGAACCTCATAGGATTCGAAGGCGAAAGGGTAATCAAGAGGTCCGCAGAACGCCTTGAAGTTTTGCTCTCCGTTGCCGAATCGGAAGTACTTTGGAACTTTCGTCTACGAGACTATGTCTCTTCAGCCACCTCATGTCAAAGTGGGCTTCTGTAGACCTGAAATGTCTCCCAAAGAGTAATCAATGATAAGTTACCACATGTCGCAATTATCGAACTCGAAAAAAGGCAATTGTGAATTCGTAATGAAGTCTCGAAGTCAAGTCACACACTCGAATTATGAGTCAAAGGTCAAAAAACAAGTGCAAGAATATTTTCTTTCGGTTTTCCGATAATTTCATAAAGTTTTCAAATAAGTCTTAAACTTTATTGCTGTGTGCTAATAATCTACATTAATTGCTTGTTTTTGTATTCGGAAAACCGTGTTTATAACTTGACCACATAATTGTTAATATTGTAATTACTATAGAATTACTCGTTACGACTCATGTCATGCACATATTAGGTACAAGTTTATGATACTAATCATATCTCCATACCACAATATAGAGAGCTTTATTTTCTTAATATTAGAATGATTATCGCAAAATTGTTTAAATTATAATCGCTCAGAATGTATATTAACGCAGATGAATATTAAAATGCATTATAATTTTAAAATATCATTACAGACATCAGGGCGATGTTTCTGATTTGCTGAACAGCCTACCAAACTCCACCTACATATCCTTTTTAAACTCCGATAAAACGAGGCGTCATAGAAATAATTTAGGTTCGTGCCGAGTAATCTAGAAAAAGTACGAATAGGCAACGTATGAGCCATAAGTAATTTTATATCCGATATTAAAAACAAATATTAAATCTTAAGGATTTTACATTTTGGAAAAAAATATATACGCACTCTAGAAACGCAAATAGGCGGTGCTATACTAAACGAGCGACCTCCAGAACAAGACAAGATACATATATACACTAGATACAGTGGTTTTATATCACACCTAACGATAAGAAATCTCGCCCCGCCTTATTCTGGAGGCGCTGTACCTATATCCTCTGCAGTCAAGATGCACTCTGATGACATTCTATTACTATTCCTCTTTATCGCAATCCTTGCAGCAAATCTGTATAGGCTAGTACATCAACAAAAAAAAATTGAAAACCAATGAAGGACCAGAGAACATAATTACTAAGCGATGGAAAGACATGAGACTCTTTGACGATAATATTACACATCTATCTTTTTCTATAATTATAAGAAACTACATCTTAACTCGTATATATTCGCTTCACGAAGCATTCACATATAGTAATATCTTAATCGCAAATATCACAACTCTTACTTTTTCCCGGGACATGCTATAAGAACCTTACATATTAGAGTGAGACGTGCATCATGAATTGCACCTTTGAGAGTCCTTTTAGATACAAAATTTCAATACGAACTTAAAGCCATCTACACGAATTATTTTACAATATATCCGATCAATTAACTCATTACTAACGACTTATCTTCACACTATAGCCAACTATTATCACTTTGATGGAATAATACCTAAAAGCAATTTCTACTCTCTTTTCCACATGTGATATCTCTATACAAACTACCCTCTATCTCCAATATCACATTATTAGGAAATAACATGATAAGCTTTTGTGCAGATCCTTATTTAGTCACATGAGAAACTTGTATTTCTGACACAAGCAGTAAAACCATTATTTACGTAAAATTATCTAGAGAATACGATTACTACTTTTATTAATTATAATGGACTATCACTCTAATTATAGAAAATTCATCTCCATCATATATTTATGTGTACTCACACTTTCACATAAAGTAAATGTTATGTAATATTACATTTACACAATGTAGAAACTCACGCTTTATCATTATCTGTTAAAATCATTGTATTATAGAATTTACTTTATTACGAGATAATTAAATAAGCAATTTTACTTTAACTATTTGATTATTCAAATAAATGTTAATATATATCATTGTTTTAGCAATATATTGACAAACTAATCATAGCTCATTTCATGTCTCACATCTAATCCACAAGGGCTAACTTTATTGGCGATGATTACGCCTTTAACTATCACCATACTCAAAGACAATAACGCAAAACTATCACTTTCATACCTTACGTATCATTCAATTCGATAGACTACTCATACAAGCAACGCATGGCTGAGATCAAGATTCAATGCTGCCATGGGCGCGTCAAGGCCACAATCGTTCTAACGTGGAAACCATCAACTCTCAACCGCGTCAGTTCTTCGCCCGTTCACCTCTTGTCTTCATATAAGCTCGATTCCTAATGGCGGAAGATGTTCGTTTTGCTTCGTTTTAGGCATACCTTATACCCTATGGTTGATTTTGTTTTCCTCATTCGGACTTTAGGCGGGTAACGTATCTTCGATTTGGGTTCATATCCCATATACTTAATACATACACCACTTTACCGAAAAAGTTTCCATGAATACTTTTCATATTAGACATTTTTAATGTCTTCAACGTAAGGAGAGTCAAACATTGATATGATTAAAATTAGTTGCAAGATAGAACTATCGACCGGGAATCATAGATTCGGTCGGGAACGATATATATGATAAACAAACCAAATTAAAGAACAAAGAATTCTATTATATGAAGTCATTACTATGAGAGAGTGAGTAGACTATTAAACTAATGGAAAGAGCAGAAATCTATTCGGAGTTTGAAGGGGCTGTTTTCTTAAGGTGAAATGAGAAGAAGAAGGCTAGAGAGTGTAAGGTCACAAGAGTGAGAGTGAGAAAGGAAAAAATGAGAGAGAGCAGCTTAGGGTTTGATTCCTGTTTTTTAATCATAAATATTGTAAAATTAATAGGATAATTAGTGGTCAACTATTACAAATTTATCTCTTGTCCACACCATAAAATTTGCGTTCATGTAGTGCAATTTCATTAAGAGAAGTTATGGTTGTTATGCTAATCATTTATTAGTCCATGTTTCGTCAATCTTGGTCTGTGCTATAATTTAAAAAAACCATACTTTACACTTAAAATAAATAGTTTAAACTGAATACAAGAGATGCCTAATTAGACGTCTGATATTCATGGTTACTGAACATCACATAAAATTAAAAGGTTGCGAAATAAACATAGCTGGATTAATGGGAATCAGAGTACTGAATGTGCTGATTTACGGCTTCGCTAATATATCAATTCTTGAGAATTAATAGAGTGTTTAATATCTTGCATGAGTATAAAGAATTTAACAACAAGTGTAGGAAACATCCTAACTAACATCTTTTTAAAGTTGTAGTCACAAAGTTAAACTACATACACACGACGGAGCAAGTGGAGTGAGTGGTTAACCCTGTTAGAAAACGCTAAATCATCGCGCGCAGGGTATAAAAACTTACGGGTTATATGAATACAAACAAAGTCATGCACATGGCGTATGACCAAGATCTACCCGATTGCAAACTCACATACAACCATGTACTGCAAAGTGCTGAGTGTTCTTTAATCTTATGATTGCATTTGTAGGCATATCCACATTTCATGAAAGAGCGTCCTGAGTGTCAGATATACTGCATTAGGTGGACCTGGAGGCCACATAAAATCACCTAATTTCACAGAGCCAGGGTTCCTTTGGTCCGTTCATTTTCTTCAAAATCCCGGAAAATAAACAACCTTATCTGAGCAGACTCATGGGTCATCGCGACTCATCGTACTAAATTCACGCAGAGTTCCTTCTACTACCGTGTACGAACTAAAGCCACACAAAGACACAAGAACTATACCGTCGGATGATTTCACGAGTAATTCTCCTTTGTTGCATACAAAAACAGACCGAGCACATTTGCTACAAGCTATGTCGTGGCAATCAAATCATTAGTGCTCAATGTTTCATCCACGAGTCGGTATGTCATTAAATACCATGATTGAGCGATGAAAATTATCAGTGCGAGGTCAACTGGCTCCTGATGGTGTATTAGTATCAGTTTTCCCAACAAGAGCAGAGAAAAAAACTGTACAAAAAAAACAACGAAACTTCGTTGCAGCGCGTCTGCAACTGGTATAATGATAACCTTTTCATATGAAATCAAGTCTACACCTCGCACACTCCGCTGAGTCCAGCCGTGCTGGCGCCCGGGATGCTGGTGAACCCCCTTATCGCTCCTCAGGGGCCGAGTCCCCGCCCAAAAATGGCCCTAAAGTCCCTTCTACAAATGGTAGGCGGAACTGTAGAAGATTTTACGCGAAGAAACAGGACATTAAATCAGCAACAATAGCTTACAAGACGTCTATATAAGCTCTCCTAACTGAGTCTATTAAAAATGAGCCACTGTAAGGTTACTACCCTCAATGGTGACGGACGGTTCAAGTATGAATAATATATTCTACATCTGAAAGTTAATCTGGAAGTAGAGTCTCACCTTCCATCAGGCTCCAAAACCAGGGGACTCTGGAGGGCCATAAAGGATCACAGATACGAGCGCCATCTGGCCTTGCGTATCAAACCAGTCTCGAGCAGAAGAAAAAATGAAACAGTTTATAGGTAAGCTGCCACATAGTTCCATGAGTCAATTGGAGAATACGTGTCATAGACCACGTAGTAAGGAATAATTAATTAAAATAAAGATAGATAGCTGTTGCACAGTCTGAGCTGAAACGGGAGGATAACAAGGAAACTTCACAGGTCCCCACAAACTGCGATCCGCCCTTACTCCGATATATTCAGGGAATCCCGTCACCTCACTCTACCAAACCCCTAATCTAGGAGCCCCTCATGGACCTTCAAACACACAACATACGAGATTCAGTTGGACTAAAAATCTGGATATGCTCAAGTATTGTAAAAAGAGTGTTACAATAGAGAGGTGAGTAAGGCACACATCTAAAAGACGAGAAAATGTGTGTTTCTGCTGCGTTTATGAGAGCTATGTGCCTAGGCAAGGATCCACGCCTCCATCTAAAGCGACCCCTAAGGCGATTAAAAGTTAGTAGCTCATCCATAACACATCAGCAAAATTGCATAATGAAAGGTTGGCTCGAATCAAGAGCAGGCAACTAGATCTCGCAGCCACGGAACGGGCCAATGAACAACAAAATTATAGAGTAGCAAAAAATATCAATGGAATAATTCAAAAGAGCTAGAGGGATCAGGGAAAAGATAGCTAAACCTGCATTAGAGCCAAGAGGAGATGTAGAAAAGTTCACAAGCATTACTGTTTTATATGGTCGGTGCCAAGTGCAACCGTAGTAAAGAATCAACCACATTCAGCATCATAGACACCAAACCGCGCCTCAAGTAATAAGAATTTTGGACACTCGAGTACCGGGAACATATTGATCAATAACGCTGTCAGAAGAGGCATAGAGAACACTTAGAGAAGCATTATGATCTCAATAGTGACTTTGATAGAATTTGGCCTTGGACAAGAGACACAATACCCTTTAGTCAAAGCGGCTAGTTGTGGAAACACAGACAAATTTTAAACGAGTTGCTTCTGCAATAGCTCATTTCTAGAAAAAGATATAAAAACGGAAACAGGACGCTCTGGACACAACGGCTTTCCTTACAGCAAAAAATACAAATCGGGGGATAACGATAACTTAGACACAATATTTTAAACTCAGAGGAGATTCTAAGGTTTTATCGCACGGTACCAACGGATCAAAATGAGACTTTACTGTTGATGGAAGTGACAGGTTCCAGAGCAGTACCATGGAATTCGCATCGCTGGTCGTCATCCCTTAGGGAGCTGGGCTTCCACTGAGGAGGGCTATTCGAGTACTAGGCAATCACTATGACTCATCATCTTCCTGAGCTCATGATTGCATTTTCATTCTTGGAGATTGATTATAAAGAGGAAAAAGCAAGCAGAGGTAATGAATATAAGAACATGTTAAAAGTAATCTCACGAGGATCAGACCCGTAGCTCGCCAGGAATGGCACAGATTCAAAAAAGGCCCCCTTCTCTGATGTTGAAGCAACTTTATATGGTAGGATATACTATACAAGGTAAGTAAGATATCTTGGGGGATTCAAGTAGCCAGTCTTATGAACGTTCAATATTCCAGGGAAGCCTAAAAGTCAAATGTAAGGAGTTAGATATAACGAAGCAGGGAGTTTTTAAGAGAGCGCTGATCTCTTATTAGTGCTAATGCGAGATACCACGGGATCTTATATGTAGTTCGAAAAGGAATGCCACCAAAGGTGAGCGGAAAGTATCATAACACTAATGCTACCCCTTTAAGTGCATCCCGAGGGCTCGAGGAAGGATGTATAGCTTACAGATCTAGGAATCGAGAGATGCGATCTTTATGCTTATATTTTATGAGAGTGCACATGTGTTCATCTGATATAAAAGCATACAGAGAAGTTGCTACATACCGAGAGTTCAAAAAATCTAACTAAGTTAGACACACTAAACAGTGTAGTTGGAGATGCAGATAGTCATAAGAAGCGTGAAAGATTGGCATCAATAGGTCCAGAGATATCATCGAGTTTTCTTGATTGCAACTAACAAGGGCATATAATGTCCGATATAAATTAGCATTTTTTTCTCTCTCCATACCTTTACTCAGCATGGACGAGAAAGCATAGTTTTGCAACCTTAGACACTATTACAAACACATATTGGAATTTTTTGCTGTTCTTATTCTTTGTATTTTCCTATATTTTCGTGAAAGCCATTTTTATAATAGGATGTTATAGACGTTATGTGCAGTTATGCGAGTCGTGGTGATTAGATACCACCATTCGTAAAGAGAGATAAATACAATACACATAAAAAGTATGCATAGTCCAAGATTCTATATAAACTTATTGACCACTATTGAGAAAACAGAACTTGGCAAAAGAGGGGCTGGAAGGCGCGCGCTTAAACGATGTGCGCGACCTTGGAGACAGCGAGTGCCCTAATATCTTATAATCCGACTCGCCTATAGGAGGGTACATTAAGTCTAAGCGATTGCTAACGGTGTGTCCTCACCGGCCGTAAAGTTGTGCTGGTCCATCGTTATCTGAGAGAATACATGATGGAATCGGGTTTCTATTTTTTAAGACAGAGTGATCCATGATTGATACAGAAGAGCCATTAATATGGTATCACACTAATAGCAAAATAAAATGTGTAGAGGCAGAGTGAAAAGGGCTCAGATGATCTACTGACTTGTCATTATCTTCGATATGGCCATTGCATTTGGGAGGTGACACGTTTTTGAATTGAGGGTCCTGCAAGACACTTATATTTAATACACGGGAGGACCCAATTACAGACTTTGTGAAGACCAGAAACTTTAAGTCGGATTGACTTAGTAGCCACTCTCTAGGGAGGATGGAGTGGAGTACACTTCAGTAGGAGCTCATGGAGTGAAACGAGTAGAGAACTAAGATTGCGTATAGAATGCCGCGGGGATCAATAGTAAACTCGAAACGTCGATATACGGGAAACTATGATTTGTACTCACACAATTCAAGATAATTCAGATTTATATGGTAATACCAGTCTAATAAAATAACCCAGAATACGAGCGACTAACCTAAAGGCCAATCGTCTATATAGGGCACGTTTCGATATAAATTAGGTATGCGTAATAAGTCACCTAAATGAGACGTGAGAGTGATGCCAGAACACACACATTAGATCGACAGATCTGACGATTTTGCGTTGTCAGTATTTGGATGCAGATCGGACATCACATCAGTTAAATGGTGGATAGACAATGACTACGAACGTCTCTTAACTGCAAGTCCATGCATATATGAGGAGAGTAAAACCTGAGGTACATTAGTGATGCTAATATTAATGAAAAAACAGAAGCTATTTACACGGAGTGTAAAGGCGCTGCACTAGTGCAAGCTTACGGAGAGATCAGAAATTATAAGATTACTTTATCGTCTAGCATCGATTGAAAGCAGTAGATGAGAACACCTCATTACTATGGCTATATCAATCATTAGTGAGGAACAATAGTGCTAGGTCAGCAGAAATATGTACTTTAAAGAGAGCCTGTTTCGGTCGGACCTCGGGAATAATTGATGAGTGGATGATGTGTTACGTATGCGTATGGTTGTCGTGTGCAGCAAAACACATTCAGGCACCACTAAAGTAATTACTTATAGTGGGTAACCCTTTAATGAGATTATTCTGAGAGGTGAGAGTGTGAGAGTGACCAGGACATCAACAGGAATCGTTTCATGTCTTCCACCAGTTATAACGGAAAACTATTAAGCTTACTTGTGTAGCGATCCTCCCTTACGTCGCATATACTGTATTCTAGGTACCAAGTGAGAAACTCTGTGGAGAAGACGTAACCTAATTTTTCGTCACTTTTCGAGTTTTTTAATTAGCGAAATACTATCCGTTATATATTCAAAATTCTAGATCGTCAGGTGCGTCGCCCTGAGAAGAAAGGAAATGCCTTCTTCTAGTGTGAGAACGAGTGTAAGTTGTTTTCGAGTATAGGTGCACCAGAAGTGGTGAAGAGCCACTCAATGCGCAAGTAGAGGAACTCAGGCCACCGAGTCTACTCTCGCGCATCTCATGAAAACACCTTTGTCACGATCCACTAAGTGTGGGGAGAAGAAACACCACAGGTTAAATCCGTAATGGTGTCTTTTGTTCCTGCATTTTTGTTTTCTTCCTGTAAATATATTAATACTCGGTGACTCTAGTTCAATTTTCAAATATTGAGTGATTGAGAAAGAGAGTGCAGCATTCACTAGCCAAATTGACGTCCCAATAAGTAGGCAATATTGTTTTATTCATAAATACCAATATTTGAAGACCCTTTGTCATAAAAGTTCAATTCCCAGTTTAATCTGTTATAAAAGTACAAGGGTAACGTTCACTAGTTGCCTCTTCTTAAACTATTCCTTTCCTCATCGACAATGGCACCTAAAACCACCTAGACCTAAAAGTTAGACACCTCGCCACCGCTCCACCTCTGTAAACCTCACAGATCCTCAAACTCATCAAGCCAACCCGACACACTTCCACTACTCTAATCTCCAGTACTATGTGCACTACTTCATTCTCACTTGTCATTAGTTAATTAAGGTAGTAGAGTCAAGTCAAGAAGCCATTGATCGGATTATAAGAGCCTTGAGCAATGATCATATTGCTCATCAAATCCTTCAAACCACCACAGTATAATAAATCCTACACTTTGTTTGATTGCAAAATAAATTGAAAAAAGAAGGGAAGGAAAAGAAAGGGAGGGGTTGAAATTAGCGTCATACCTTAAATCTTTCCTATTTGAGAGAGGAGCGTTCCTAAAAGAAAGAAGGAAAGAATTCTCCATTCCATCTCGTTTTCCTTCCCCCAACCCCTTATACAAACCAGTGGAACATGCTCGCCTTCTTTTCCCATCCCTCCCCTTCAGTGGTGCCTTCTCATTATCCAAACAATGTGCCTGAAATGAAGCATCATGTCTGAGTAGCTTTGAAGACTGTAACGAGAGCTTATCATTTAGTTTTAACTAAAACCCACCAAAACCTTGCCAATTTGATAAATAAACCATGACAAACTTCCCCCTACTTCAACTAATATTACTTTGGTTAAGTTTTAATATTCTCTTTGCAAAGATCACAAATGCTACTGCCCTATATTATTTGCCAGAACAAGAGATGCCGGCGCGGGGCACCGCT
>SNQN01007384.1:22615-33678 GCA_008642245.1 Bassia scoparia | reverse complement strand
ACAATTTTAAACACGGATCGAAGTATAATAGTGTATGTATTAATGCATTACTTTTATAGTTAATTTTCACCACTATCTTTACAGTACTTTGTAAATATACATGTATTTAACCCGCCCCTACATTACTACAAATGCATTCCCTTTCCTCGTATTTTGAGTGATTGGAAATTTAAAGGTAGTTACTCAGTTTAAGTTTTGCATATTTTTTTTCAGGTACTTACGTGAAAAGGAGAAGCAATAATAATGGGTTATTCTTATCTTTTGGTTAAGTTGGTTTTTGTACTGATCATTGTTAGTTTATCTAAAGCTTATGCTGAAAATCTGTTAATTGATTGTGGATCACAAACTAATACTACGATTGGTGATCAGACATATTTAGCACATAACTATTCATATACTTAACTTCATACAAGTGAGAACATAGTTGTTAATAATATTCTTTTTTCATCCAATAAGTTATACCAAAGTACTAGAGTTTTTACCGAAAAAACCAAGTATAAATTTCCAATCACTCAAAATAAGAGGTACTTTAATTGTTACCTCTCACCATTTCCTAACCAAAAATACAACTTAGCCGCATCTACGTTCTTAATTATAGCTAGATATTTCCTTCTTTTGAAAGATTATACTCCTCCTAAAATAACCACAATAAAAGAATTTTTCATCAATGTTACCGAGGTTAAAAATCTGATGGTAAGCATCAAACCTTCAGTCGATTCCATAGCTTTCCTAAATGCAATGGAATTGATGATAGAGGTTCCTGATGCATTGTTTCCGTATAGTAGCCTAGGGGGTGTTGGTTTGGAAACAATGTATAGGATTAATGTGGGAGGACCCAATGTAGCCTTTAGTGACGATTCTTTTGGGAGAATTTGGACTAAAGATGACACGTACTTAGATCGTGTCTATAATTTAGTAAAGGTCGTTCAAAATACTTCGGCTGTACGGTTTAGGAGTGGTTTAGCCACTAAATATTATGCACCCAAAGTTGTCAATGAAACTTGTAGAAGAATCACCCTCAACTCCGACTCTAATAATATGGATTCCACTATTACTTGGAATTTTATTGTCGATCCAGGGTTTTGGTACCTAGTGCGTTTTCACACGTGTAACTGTGTAACTGTGTAACATAATACCCTAAGTACCATATAGTATGGTATTTGATGTATTTGTAAATTCGTGAGAGGTTTCACCATATATGAACCGGATCATTTGAGCAAAGGGTATTTTGCCGCACCGACTTATGTCGATTTTGTAACTCCCATGGTCAATCATGGGAGAATTGAAGTGATCATTGCCCTGGTCAAGCTAAGGATAATCGGGAAGAGAGTACTATCTTAAATGGGCTAGAGATCATCAAAATCAACCATCTTATGAACTCCCTTGCCATGGAACATGATCCTCCTTCTCACAAGAGTTCACAAAGTCGTGTAAAGATGATTGGGTACGGTGGGCAAATGTTCGGGCGTTATCTCTTTTACTTTTTGGATTGTAATTGTCATCAATTGTTGACTATTGAATTATATATGTATATATATTGATGATCTAKTTATGAACCAGAAAAAAATAACRTGAATTAGTGAAACAAGTAAAACCATCAAAACATAACACAGATGAAAGGAAACCCATTCAGATCATCTTCTTCACATATACTCTGCCGTTATACATGAACACTGTTGAATGCCTTGTGATATTAAGTCCTTGTTGGTTGTAACTTGTATGTATAACATGATTTCTGAGTTTTGAATACATATACATTTATACATAGTATTGCTTAATCCATCGTGAATTCGTCATCGCCGGTTATGTAAAGTGATAATAGGAGAACGATCAAGACCTTATGAACTAATTACGGAGTAAAAAAGATCCTATAATTTGTGACCATTACTTCATTCAACTTCTTATTTTAGCTAAATGGAACAATTCCATTTTTTTCTTATTTGTTTCAAATATTATTCTATTAAATTACGGAATATTTAGGATTTGTTTTCAATGGAGTTATATCAATAGTTAGTTATTTGTTATTTTTTAATAACACAAGATAAAAATTTACATTATTTTCTTAAATTTTTTTTATGTAGAAGTAGTAGGTAGCTCAAAAAAGTAGATWGTTGAATTGAAGATGCAGCTAGCAAGTATGTACTCGTTTGTCTCGTTACTATTCTATCAAACACATAGTATTAGGAAAATTTGTCCACAACTCCCACTAAAAAGGAGACCTTTGCGAATAATTGTCACTATAAAAAAAATTTGTCCACAACAGTCACGAACACCCAATCTCTTTGTTGACCACTGCCAAGCGGTGGTTTTCGGCGTTGACCCCTGAGATCATTAAACGTCACGTGTAAGTCATGTGACTGGTTTTCTTTTGCTATYTTCCAATTGTTGATCCTATTTGCACTCCACCTATTTCCTTCAATTCCCTCACTTTTCATCTAAATTTTATTAAAACACCCCATTTAATTCCCCTCACCAACCCAATTCAGTCATCTATCAAATTCATTCATCTATTAAAACACTTTTCCTCTCTTCCTCTCTCTTCGAAACTTTTGTTTTTATATCTTCTTCAATTGAAAAAGGAAAAATTGAACTTTTCCACCTAGAAGTCTAGCCTATTTTGAAACTCTCACCTTTAAGTCTTGAAAAATTTCAAAATTCCCACCTTATGTGACCTCCGTTAACAATAACTACTTTAGTTTTGGGGGCATTATAGTAATTTCGTTCGTTTTTCTATTTTTCACCTTCAACCTCCCTCGATCTACCTCTCCTTTCATTCTCTTCATTCACTGCCTTCATTCATCACTGCCTTCTTCTTCTTCACCAACTCACTCTCCACCTCAAAATTCCCTTTTTTTTTTACTGCCATTGAAAACCTTCTCTTTCATCGTCAATTGTGGGCCATTGCTGAGGTTAGGTTTTTTGTGAATTGTCGAAAATCACCCCAAAATACCTCGTTTTTTGCTGAGATTTGCTTGTGTTGGGTGGGCAATTAAGGTAACAAAGATTCCCCTTTTTGCTTTTTTTTTTTGTTTTATTCGTTGAATTGGTGTTTGTAATTGCTGGTAAATTGTGTTTTGTTACTTGGTTTTTTTCAATTAGTGATTAATTAAATTRTTAGGGTTTGCATTGAAATGAAAAAACCCTAATTTTCCCAATTGAAAATCAGTTTGAATGAAAAAACCCTAAATCAATCAATTCAATTCTCAATCCATTGAACAGAACCCTAATTTGTACAAGAATATTGCAATTTGAGGCAACAATTAAAGCTAATTAAGAAAAATTGAGCAAAGAGAATACCTCATTGAGTCGCTTGAAATTGAGCAAGATTCGAGTAAATTTGAGCAACAAGCAAGAATGGAGTGAAATGGAGGAAGAATCGTGGTTAAGCAGAGTTTTAAAAGAGAAAAAGAGAGAAGAAGCTGGACCACAATAGAGAATTCTTAGTTCAAACGGGACCCTAACACGAAGTGGGATTTTTGAAAATTTTCAAGCTTTAAGGTGGGAAGTTTTTAATTTTCTTTTAACCTTAAGGTGGGGGAGTTATCACAATAGGGCTTAGACTTCTAGGTTGGAGAGTTCATTTTTCCGATTGGAAAATAATCCACGAGACACTAATAGTCTTCTGCAAAATAATTCAGGACACAAATATTTGGAATTAGAAATTCGAAAGATATGGAAAAATGAAAAAAAATGAAGTATATACAAATCAAGAAATGAAATCAAAAAACCAAAGAAAACGTATCCATTCTTGAACAAAATTCATCATCTATTAAATAATAATAAGAACAAGATCTCAAGAATAAACTACATCCACCATAGTATTCATAATCAAACCCATCAATTGGACTACATACTCAACAAAGTTCTCTTCGAAATGAATGATTTTAGCAAAAAAAGAAGAACAAAAAGTGCTATTGAAGTCTATTGATCATCATATGGCAGCGGGAACTTTTTGAAAAAAGGCTAGTGACTTTTTGAATATATCCTCCATTCTTCTCGAATTCAAAGGTTTTGGCCGTCTGTTTCATGGATGATAGATCGATTCAACATGAATTGCAAATCTGTAACCTATTGCAACTAAACAATCAATCAAAATATATTCAAACATTAAATCAACAATGTTTTTAAAATCAAATAACCAATGTTCAAACATCATCCCCAGCAAACCTAAAATTGAAAATTACGGGAAGCGAAGGATTAGGAGGTTTGGCACGCATGGAATGCCACCTTCAACGAGACCTAATCGAAAAGAAAAGGAAAAGTAAGAAAATTGGCAAAGAGAAAATATCGAACGAGAGACAGAGATAGTTGAACAGGACTGAACATGAATTGACAAAAAAAAGAGAGTTAATTCTTACCAATTACTTGATGCTGTCATCTTCAATTTAACGCTCATACTGATGAACACTGTTTTTATTCAATGAAAAGGTTTTGGATAATTTGAAAAAAATAAGGGGAAATAAGGTGAAAGTGATATTTGGAGTGAAAAGAGGGTAGAATGAAAGAAAGTAGCAAAAACAAGGAATCACGTGACCTGCACATGCCTTTTAGTGGCCTAAAATTAAAAGTGTCCGTCAACGCCGGAAACCACCACTTGGCAATGGTCAACAAACGGATTGGATGTTCGTGGCTGTTGTGGACAATTTTTTTATGGTGACAGTTATTCACAACGGTCCCCTTTTTAGTGGGAGTTGTGGACAAATTCTCCATAGCATTACTTGTTTTGCTATTATTATGATAATATATAGTTTATTTATTATTATACGCTTCTGTAAGTTGAATTATAATTACTCTGTATATATAGATTTTCGAATCGAATTATCTGGTTTGAACAACCGTACCCTCTCCCAAAAAATAAAAATTATGGCATCACCATTTGACATATCGTGGTACGTAAAACGTGTGTTGTGGTCTTGTCAAGTGGACTATCCCACTGCTGTCTTTTTCCTCCTCAATTATTATCACTTACTACGTGTGACATGTCGATCATTCCTCAACTCCTCAATTTAAGTCCACTATACTTGTAAAATAAAGGGCCCAAGTCCAACCACCATCTTACATTGAATTCTGAAGTTTCTTCTTCTGTCTCGTTTCTCTATCCAAAACCAATCGACAGCTTGGAGAGACTGATCAATTACTTCCAACGTATCGGAAAAAACGTAAATTTAAGGTTGGCACGGACTCCTAGATAAAAAATGAGTAGTGTAAATATTAGTGTATAATGGTAGGTGATTAATTATAATTAGAAGAGAGGGAGTGGTCCCCAGCAAAACCACCACTACCTGCACCAATTCATACAACACCACAACCATCTCCACTCGCCACCACCTGATCCAAGTCGCCACCCTCATTCGCCACCTTCGCCACCACTCGAACCACCCTCTAGTCGAACCACGACAACCTTGCGTGAACCACCCTCCGGTCGAACCACGACAACCTTGCGTGAACCACCCTCCAGTCGAGCCACGACGACCTTGCGCGAACCATCCACCGGTCGAACCACCCTCTAAATCGAGCCACCACGATAACCTTGCGCGAACCACCTTGGCCCAACCCACGATTTTAGCTTTTTAGGGTTTTCAATTTTGGATTTTTAGGGAAATTTATTTGGGGCTTTTAGGGAAATTGATTTGGGGCTTTTAGGGAAAGTGATTTCGGGATTTACCTGGCCAGAAACGAGACACAATGGTGGTGCGAAGTGAAGAAGAGAGAGAGAAAGATGTCGATGGACGCGGTGGTGGTGCGAAGTGATGCAGTGGTGCTAGGTGGTGGTGCGAAGTGATGTAGCGGTGCTCGGTGGTGGTGCGAAGTGATGTAGTGGTGCTCGGTGGTGGTGCGTAGCGAGGTGGGTGACGCGGTGGTGGTGCGCAGTGAGGTGGGTGACGCGGTGGCGCGGTGCGAAGTGACGGGGTGGTGGTGCTTGAATGTTGTGGTTGAGTATTTGAGTGTTGCTGGGTTGAAGGGGTTGAAATTAGGGGGATGAGTTAGGATTAGGATGATTTAATTAGGGGAAATAATTTAGGACTAGAATGATTTAATTGTGTTATAAGTTATTTTAGTAACGGTAAAATAGTCTTTTTATAGCTAAAAACTTACCTCAAAAGGAAAGAAAATGAAAGTTGCATTTATTGTGATATTTCCAAAAACGACAAAAGTTACGTTTTTTTTATACGGAGGAAGTCCTATAAGTATTGTACTCCGTACTTACACTTTTTCTATAAAATTCCCTTCGTTCGCACCATTTAACCTTACACTCTCATCCTAAATCACAATTTCTTCCATCCTCAAATTAAAAATCCCACCATTCTTACCGCAAGAATGAGTTTTTAGTTGAATTTTGAAGGGTGAAGGTTATGGTGGATGATGATGATGATGATGCCGTGTACCTTCCTCTTCGGCCACTTCTATCGTATGTTCTCTTGGCGCTTTACTCCTTAATTAAAATTTTGTGTGATTTGTAATGGCGTTGATGTTACGATTTTGATCAAAGCGCAAATTGTTGTAATTGAGTAAAAATTCAAGCTAAATTATACCACAATTGCTTAAGAGMTGAGGTTACTATTATTTGTTACAATGGTGTTACCGCCCTTTGCTTGTTTCCGCAGGTTGACTTCTGGAAACGGATAACCCCCGAGACCTCTGTTTACCATTGCCCAATTGAAGGTAAGGGTTTTAGTTGGCGTTTAACTTTCCTTTTGCGAATAACTTGGCAAAAAATCAATCAAATAATCAATTATTGTTGCAAAATTGCTATTGCTATTGCTAGTGCTATTGTTGTTATTATTTGAAGAGTTTGTATATTTTTGTTACAAAAATTTGACAATTTTTTGCGCATTTCTTGCCTGTTTGGGGTATTTAATAATATTAATCAATTTAATATTGCCTTTTCACATACTTAGTTGCAACTTGCAAGCTCTCGTAGATAGTTTTGAGCTGATAAAAATAGCTTGATGTTCTATTTGTGAAATTTGCATGGTCTAATAATACCAACAAAACGCAAGAAAATAGCTAAAAAATTGCCTTGACCCGTTGATTACAAGCTGAATGATACGTTAGAAATTCATTTCAGGGAAACCTGGTTTCAGCAAGAAGCAAGCTGATCTCTTTCTTCCTGCCTGATTTTGCAGACAATTTTCCTGTATCTATCTATGCAGGTACCTTGTCATTACTTTGCTGCAACCCAAGTAGCTTGTAGTTTCGTTTAATTAACCGCAGTTTGTGGTCTGCAGATATCTCCGAAGTATGGTTTGAGATATGTAATTATAAAGTGTTAGGAATATATTATATTTAGGAAATAATAAATATATTGAGGTTATATTTTGGGTGTGGTTTCATTATGCCACGCATATATATATGTAATGTGTAACCTTATTGAGAAGAATAACAAGCGTCATTCTCTTTTATCATGGTATCAGGCTAGCCGCTCCTGCTGCTTCTTCTTCTTCCTTTTTTTTTTCTTTCTTCTGCTACAACCAGCCATGGCAGGTCCACCACCGCCTCCAACCATCCCCCCTAATTCTCCTTTCTATCTTGGACCGCAAGATCGTCCCGGTGATTTTATCACCCCGACTCGTCTCACCTTGGATAACTATGATACTTGGGCTGCCGACATTCAAACGGCCCTCGAAGCTCGCCGTAAATTTGATTTTTTGGATGGCACCATTGACGCTCCTTCTCCTCCATGTACGAAGTCTGATTGGACGGCCATTAACGCCATGTTAATTTCTTGGATCACCAATACGATTGATCCCACTTTAAAGCCAAATTATGTCAACGTTTCTTGAAGCAAAGCCCTTTTGGGACCACCTTAAGCAACGTTTTTCTCAGACCAATGGTCCCGATATCATCAAATTCGTTCCTCCATAGCAAGTGTGAACAGACTCTGATGTCGTTTCCTTTACTATGTAAGTTGCATTCTTTGTGGCAAGAGCTGATAACAATGAACCTCTTATCTCATGTTCCTGTTGCTCTAACTGTACTGCTGGACAATTCAGGAAACTTCGTCGTGATCAATCACGCTTCCATGATTTTTAATGGTTTGTATCCTGATTTTTATGCTCCCTTCGGACCCACTTACTTTTCTTGATCCATTGCCCACTCTCATCGTGCTTTTCAATTGTCGTTCAGGAGGAACGGGTTCGTTCCTCTTCATCTTTCTTCTGATCAGTCGTATGAGGCTGGGGTTTTGCTTTAAAATCTTGGTGTCGAGGCGTGGTTCCTCTGCCCGCCTTCTCTCGTCTCTCTTCTTTGCTGGCAGAGGTCGTGGGCCACTAGCTCTAATTCTCCTTTTGTATTGCTCCAGTGTCAACGGCATGGTCACGAAACCGCAGGTTGTTGTCTGACTCATTCAGGCCATTGTAAAAAAGGCCATCCCGAACACCGATCTTTGATTTAATCGGTCGACCCGATGCATCCTTCTGCTGCTCCATCCATTCTCGGACAGTCCCCTTCTGTTTCGGCTAGCTCTTCTAGCCGTGGTCAGCCTCGTGCCAATGCTGCCGCCTCGCCATCTATTCCATCTTCCGCTGTCCTTGTTCCATCTTCTACTGCACACTTATTCAGTCAGGAGCAGTGGCGTGCAATATCCAGTTTTTTTGGTAATTCTCAACTTACTGACAACCGTTTGAGTGGTAAGTTTGACTCTTCTTCTTGGATTCTTGATACCGGTGCTACTCATCATGTCAYCGGMAATCTTTCTTKGTTATTTGACACTCACAAAACGGATTCCTCWGTTGGATTACCAAATGGTGAACATGTTGTGGCTACTTTAGTTGGTTCGGTTTMTTTKTCGGACCATATYACWCTACATGGTGTTCTTTATGTTCCTAATTTGGGCTGCAAYTTGATCTCTGTTACWCAGTTAATTGATAATTTACATATTSTTGTCCAATTTGACTCACATATGTGTGCTATACAGGACCACACGAGGAAGCTGATTGGAACGRGAATTAGGAAGGATGGATTGTACTATTTTTGCACCTCGGGATTTGTGTCTGMTATTGAGGCTTCTTCGGATTTGGAGTTGTGGCATCGCAGACTTGGACATCCYTCTGAAAAAGTGGTTAAGTTGCTCCCTCATGTTATTAGTAATAAATCTCATTTAGCCAAAGGTTGTGAAGTTTGTATTCGTRCTAAACATCCTAGAACTAAATTTCCATTGAGTGATAATAAGGCTACTCATCTTTTTGAGAAAATACATTGTGATTTGTGGGGCCCATATAGACATGTTTCGTCTTGTGGARCTAGTTATTTTTTAMCTATTRTGGATGATTACTCTAGAGCRGTTTGGGTTTMTTTGTTGGTCGATAAATTGGAAGTTTTCTCCATGTTTATGCGTTTCATTGCTATGGTTGACCGTCAGTTTTCCCAAMCTATTAAAATTKTTCAAAGTGATAATGGGACGGAATTTAATTGTTTACATGAMTATTTTCACTCCAATGGGATTTTGTTGCAAACTTCTTGTGTTGGGTCTCCCCAACAAAATGGGAGGGTTGAGAGGAAGCATAAACATCTCTTATGTGTTGCTCGAGCTTTACGTTTYCAAGCTAAACTACCCATTTATTTTTGGGGTGAATGTGTTCTTGCGGCGGCTCATTTAATCAATCATACACCCACTCCCCTCTTGCACAATAAAACACCTTTTGAACTCCTTTTTCACAAACCACCCTCTTTTGCAACTATTCGCACTTTTGGATGCTTGTGTTTTGCTCATAATAAAAAAACGGAGGTGATAAATTTGCTAGTAGGAGTAGAAAATGTGTTTTTTTGGGTTACCCGTTTGGCAAAAAGGGTTGGCGGTTATATGGTTTGGAAACAAAGAAATTTTTTGTTTCCCGTGATGTGCAATTTTATGAGGATCTTTTTCCATATGCAAGTCCGGCAGATGTGAATATTGATTTTCATGCTTATCAAAATGAGGTCGTGCATAATGATTTCATGGATGAGATTATTGTTGATGATGCGTATGAGTCCACAGAAACTGCTGCTGGGCCCACTCCAAGCCCAACCCCTCATACTCTCACTTCCTCTCCCGCGGCCCAGCAGCCCTCTTCCCCTCATGCAGTCCAGCAGCACCCCGCGGCCCACCCTTCTTCTCCCACCTCTCCTATTCCATTGGGCTGCTCTGATTCGGCCCAAAGTGCTTCAACTCAGGTTTCCTTGGATCCTCCTAGTACTACCACTAATGCCACACAATTGGGTCGGGGTTTTCGTGAGAAAAGACCCAATGTTCGCCATCGTGATTACGTTCTTCATAGTGCTCTTGCAAATAGTACATCCTCCTCCGACTCTGTTTCTAATCCTTCCTCAGGTACACCTTATCCTTTAGCACATTTTATTCATTGTGACAATTTTTCTGTGAATTATAAACGGTTTATTGCAGCAATTGTTCAGGGACATGATCCCAAGTCTTTTAAAGAGGCTATGCAATCTGTTGAGTGGCAACATTCTATGCAAGAAGAAATTAAAGCTCTTAAAGATAATGACACTTGGTCTCTTGTTCCTCTTCCTCCTGGGAAACGTGCCCTTGGTAGTCAGTGGGTTTATAAGACCAAGTATCTCTCTACAGGAGAGGTTGAACCACTTAAGTCTCATTTGGTTGTCTTCGGTAATCATCAGCAGGAGGGACTCGATTATACTGAAACTTTTTCTCCCGTTGCCAAGATGACCACTGTACGCACCTTTCTCACTATTGTTGCCTCTAAGCATTGGGAACTTCATCAAATGGATGTTCACAATGCCTTTCTTCATGGAGATCTTCAGGAGGAGGTTTAGATGAAATTACCTCCTGGTTTTGAGAGTTCTGATCCTTCTTTGGTGTGTCGTCTCCACAAATCTCTGTACGGCTTAAAGCAGGCTCCTCGGTGTTGGTTTTCCAAGTTAGTTTCTGCTCTTAAGGGTTACGGTTTCCTTCATCCTACTCTGATTATTCTTTGTTCACATATATATACTTGTGGTAGTGTTCAAATTAATGTTCTTGTGTATGTGGATGACCTGATTATTTCCGGCAATGATTCCTCTGCTCTTCGTGTTTTCAAAGCTTATCTTAGTGATTGTTTCAAAAT
>SNQN01007384.1:0-16800 GCA_008642245.1 Bassia scoparia | reverse complement strand
AGATGTAGCATATGTGCCTGATTTTCAGCACAACTTGATGTCAGTAAACAAATTGGTCCAGGATGGGACATGTGAAGCAAAATTTCTGTCTAATTTGTGCATTCTTCAGGATTGTCAATCAAAGATGATTAAGGCTGTGGGAAAAGCATGTGAGAGGAATTTATTATCTAGTGAATATGGGATGTGAAGATTTGCAGAAGCTAAAGTTAGGTGTGTACAATAATGGAGATGTCAAGACTGTTAATCATGCTGAGAGGTCTTGTAGAAATCAAAAAGATTATATGCTTTGGCATACTAGATTGGGACATATGTCTTGAGAAATACTCTTGTGATGATGATGTGTGTTTTGTATGCCCTATGGCAAAATTCTCTAAACTTCCTTTCAATGTTAATGCTTCTATTGCTGCTATGCCTTTTGAGTTAATTCATTTTGATATCTGGGGGCCATATAAAGTGAAAACTGTTCATGGGCACTCATATTTCCTTACTATAGTTGATTATAACACTAGAGCCACTTGGATATACATGTTAAAACACAAAAATGATGCTATCACAGCATTGAGAAACTTCAGTAAAATGGTTGAAACTCAATTCAGTGCTAGAATTAAGAAAGTGAGATCTGATAATGCTAGGAGTTTAATATATGGAGATGTAGAGAATTTTTACTCTGACAAGGAGATTGTGCATTGAACCAGCTGCACGATAGGTGAAAATGGACGGGTATAAAGATAAACAACAGTGCAGTTGTTAGACACAACAAGAAAACGTGCGCGGCGATCCGTCGTTAGCTGCCGTTTTCGGGCGCTACCGAGGCGCGAATAATTTCGTCGATAAAAAAATTAGCGCTCGAAAATCGGTCGCTAAACCTTTAGCGACCGATTTTGCGACCAGATATTGAGTAAGATATTGGCAAAAATTTAGAGGGAGACAGAATTAGCGACCGAAACAAACGGTCGCTAATTCTGATTTCCCTCCAAATAAAAATGGCACAAATGAACAATGGGCACAAGAACAAGGGAAGAGAGAGGAGAAAGCCATGGGGGCCGCCGGGGCGCTGGCCGCAGGTGGCAGTGGGTGGCGATGCTGTGCCGCCGCCGCTCAGGAGAGGAGGGAGAACGAAGGAGAGAGAGTAAAGAGGGAGAAAAGGAGGAGGGAGAAGGGAGGCCGCCGGTGGAGTAAGGGTTCCGGCGGGTGCAATCCCGATGAAAACTGCCGGAGGGAAGTGAGTAGGAAGAGAGAGGGTTGGGGTTTTTAATTTTTGAGAAATGGGTAAAGGGATATACGAATTGGGTGAGGGATTGAAGCGTGTTTAGGTTTTTTTTTACTGATGTCTATTTTTTTTTTCCAAAAAATTTAGCGACCCGACGGATGGTGCTAATAGCGACCTTGTGAAATCGGTCGCTATTTTAGCGATCGATCCGTCGGCGCTTTAATTGTTTTTGGAGGCTAAACTCAAAGATGCCACTAAAATAATTCCCTTAGCGACTGAATGATCGGTCGCTAAAACATTCGGAAACGCACCGATTTTTTCGGTCGCTATAATTTAGCGACCGCAATATCCGGCGCTATCTGGTTGCAAAGCGACCGACTAAATATTCGGTCGCTAAAACGGTCCCCGACACAATGTTTAAGTAAGTGAGGGTTGCAAAGAGCCCCTTTTGAAAATAACAGTCAGGTTTGCCATCAAGTACTGAAACTGTTCAATTTACTGGGGCAGTGGCATCTGATCAATTAGGTATGCCATCTGAAGTACTTAAAACAATCAACATAATATCAGAATGTTTGGTGAGAGAACAACCCAATATATGAAGCCTTGAGGGCATTTGGTAGTCTAGCATTTGCTAGCAATCCAGCCAGAAGCAAGGATAAATTTTCCCTCAGAGGGATCCCTTGTGTGTTTGTTGGTTATCCAGGAGGCCAAAAAGGATATAAGCTGTTGAGTTTGCAGACAAAGGAGATATTTGTCTCAAGAGATGTGATTTTCTATGAGTCAGTGTTTCCTTACACAGCATTAGGCAAGAAATTCCTTGCTTCTCTTCCTTTGGATGCCACACATCAAGTGACTCAGGAAGCAGGTATCCATCAAAGGGAAAACATTAGGAGATCCAGTTGTGACATTGCACCAATCCTTTCTTAATTTCACACAGAGCATTCAAGTGATGCTGTGACACCTACAATTTCTCATGGAACTACAGTAGAGTGTGATCAGTCTTCTGAAGAAAGTGTTGAAGTAGATACCACTTCTCTTCAGGATCAGACTGAAGCCATCTCACCAGATATTCCTGCTCCTAGAAAGTCTGAGAGAGACAAAAAGAAGCCAGCATGGATGCAGGACTTTATTACGCCTAGAAACCTAGGAAAGTCAGCTTAATTTGTGAAAGCTGTGAATGTAGCTACAGTGGAAGTACCATCACAGTATGATGCATTTGTTGCAGTTGCTGTTGAGACCTGTGACCCTACTAGATACAAAGTTGCACTACAAGAAGATAAATGGGTTGAAGCTATGAATCAGGAACTTCATGCATTAGAAGCCAATGATACTTGGGAGYTATGTGATCTTCCCAAAGGGAAGAAAGCAATTGGAACCAAATGGATCTATAAAACTAAATTCAAATCTGATGGGACTGTTGAGAGAGAAAAAGCTAGATTAGTTGTATTGGGAAACAGACAAAGAGAAGGAGTAGACTATGATCARGMATTTGCTCCTGTGGCAAAAATGACTACARTTAGAGCATTGCTTGCACTAGCAGCTATTGAAGRGTGGMATTTGTATCAGATGGATGTCAAAAATGCCTTCCTTCATAGAGATTTGATGGAAGAAGTGTACCTTAAAATTCTAGCAGGATATTCAGGCAAAGGTCAAGCCATAGTTAGAGGACAGGGGGAGAATGCATTTGCCTTGAAACATCCATACAAGGTACTTAAACTGAAAAATTCCTTGTATGGACTGAAACAAGCACTAAGGAATTAGTTTAGTAAACTTTCAGGTGCCTTGCTCACAAATGGCTTCTCTCAATCCAAGGCAGACTACTCTATTTTTGTCAAAAGAAATCAGCACAGATTTTTCATTGTCTTGGTTTATGTAGATGATCTTGTAATAGCAGGAAATGATGAACCTGTAATTCAAGAAACCAAACTCTATSTGCATCATCAATTTCATATGAAGGACTTGGGAGTTCCAAGTTATTTTCTGGGCCTTGAGGTTGCCAGAAACAAAGATGGAATTTTCCTTTCTCAAAAGAAGTACACACAGGATCTTCTTGTAGAACATAACATGCAACATGCCAAACCTCACAGTCTACCCTTTGATACACATTGCAAGCTCACTCATGATCAAGGTGAAGTTTTACCTGACCCATCCACTTATCAACATTTGATTGGTAAGCTCATCTATCTCACCATCACTAGACCAGCTATCTCTTTCTCAGTGCACACTTTGAGTCAGTTTATGCAGCATCCAACCACTGCTCACATGCAAGCTGCCAAGAGAAGATAGTGTTGAGGTATTTGGCAGGTAGTTCAAGTCAAGGTCTTTTCCTTGCTGCCAAGGGATCAACTCAGCTTACTGCCTATTCGGACAGTGATTAGGTTAGTTGTCCCATCACTAGAAAGTCCACTACAGGTTTTTGTGTGTTGTTAGGTGACTCTTTAATCTCATGGAAAACCAAAAAACAACCTGCAGTGGCTAAATCCACTGCATAGGGTGAATACAGAGCAATGGCATTAGCGACTTGTGAAGTCACTTGGCTTACTCAATTGCTCAAGGATTTAGGAAAATTAATGAGTTAGTGTAAGATTAGGAAAAAGTAAGAGAGAGAAAAGTAGTGGAAAAGTGAATAAAGTAAGAAAAAACTTACTAAAATGGAAAAAGAGAKAATTGTTTCAAGTAATATGTAACACCCATTTATAGCAAATGTTTCARGTAATACGTAACGGAGGAAGTATTATATGTGTAGAGACTGTTGGGCCTTTTCTAATTCATGATGGGCAGATTAGGAAAAAGGTTCTATTATAAATAGACATCAAGGGTTATAATCCCCAATAGCACAAACATTAATCTCTCATATCATCCCATCAATAGAGAGAAAACTCCCCTATGGGCATTTCGTATACAACACATTACTTATGGATTCAGGTAATTGATACGGAGATCGATTCTGGTTATATGTATATTAAGGTTTGATTTAGGGTTTAATCCTAACAGAACAAGCTTTAAACAAGTATTTAATCATTCCAAACAAGCTTATTAATGAAATTGAACAAGTTGTTTGCGAGCTTTAACGAGCCGAATATAACCTTATTCGAGCAAGGCTTGTTTATTAGTCAAGCTTGGAAATTTTGTTCAGACTCGTTTATTTATTAATATATAAACGAGATTTGACCCAACTTTCCCATAGTTTATTTGCGAGCTGTTCACGAAGGCATCGGCTCATTGACATCCATAGCCTTGATTTTTATTTTTAAAACTTCGAAGTTAATAAAATTCATTGCCTAGTGAATTGCAATTTTGTAACTGAAAAAATGAGTCATAGTAATTAACATGTTGTGCAAAAACTAACAGATTTCTTGAATGATAGATAGTATAGTAGTGTATAATTGAAGAGCTTGAATGGCTAATCAATAATAAACARTAGTTGTACTATCAATCAAATGTGTGATTTTCACACATCCAACAATCAATAATCTTCTCCACTTTGTTCGTTACTTTTAAACTTATCTTATTCCGTTTGATATTTTTAGGCAAAGCACCCTTTTAAATGCAACAGTTGTATTTAGAAGTGTCAATTTAGTTATGGTAACCAAACAGTTCAATTTATTTCAATTCGGTTTATTTCAGTTCAAACGTACAAATTTTGAGTTCGGTTCAGTTTAAAAAATAATTCAGTTAAGTTAACTTCAATTAATGCAAAAAAACAATTTAGTTTGGTTCAGTTACAGTTTATATCAGTTTTAACCAATCAGTTCAACAGTTTAAAYAGTTCGAACCACAACCTTTTATCCTTTATCGACCATTTTTTTCAGTTTTGAATCACTTAGTTTCAGTTTGAAACCTATTTCACATCATTTCAAAGTAAGATTATTTCAATTTGAATATGTCCACAAATTTGTTAAATTTTGTATCGGGATTACGAACGAAGGGAGTTTGGTTTATTTGCATGACTAGCAAATTTTTACCGGTGTATATGATATTAGTTGAACTTGTTTGGATATGTCACTTATATTTATTATTATTATTATTATTATTATTATTATTATTATTATTATTATTATTATTATTATTATTATTATTATTATTATTATTATTATTATTAGTTTTGATTTTAGTTGGGTTCAATTTAGTTTATTGATCAACTTCCTAGTTATTTAGCAATTCAATTCAGTTTGTTTGTTTATTTCAGTTACAGTTTAGTTTAGTTTTTCTTTTCATTTATTACAGTTTCGGTTAACTTTTTTTTTAGTTATTTCAGTTATCAATTAGTAACAATTTAGTTTAATTCAGTTATTTTCAGTTTAACGAATAGTTCATTAACTAAATTGACCAGCTCTATTTATTAGTATACTCTTTTAATGCCAAATAAGTTAAAATGAGTTACCTTATGAATTAGTGAAGTGGACTAAACAAAAAAGAGAGAAATAATATGACAAGAAAAAAAAACAAAACAATTTATATTAATATTTACCAAACGAGCAAAGTGTTACACGTTTTCACTTATTGAGGTAGTGTAATTTTATACGAGTACGCGGTCGGTAAGTTTCAAATGGCACAAATCATTCTCCTAAGTCCTAACGAGAAACTTTTATATCGGATAGATATTGATGCAGACTTTTTGCCATGGCTTTTCAATTCCGACATTTGATAATTATCATGTGAGTAATGTCTTTCGTATTGTCTAGTCAAAAAAACAAAGAAGAAAAATGTTCTTTCGTATTGCCAAGGATTTTTTGTATAATAACCACCTTTTGTTTACCACTTTTTAAAAACTCCCACCTTTTGTTTTTTTTTTTTAATAAATTCCCACCTTTTACTTCTAATTTGTTAAAAATCCCTACCTCTTAACGGAATGCTTAACGGAATGTTAACAGAAATGTTATATTGCGGGTCCCACTAATCCAACAGCCATAGCCTAACCTCCTTAGCCATAGCCATAGCCTACTCCTTAGCCATAGCCGTAGCTTACCTCCTTCCTCGACTACTCCTAATTGCTTCTTCCTCCACCTTTGAAACTCCTTCTTCTCTCTCTTCTTCTTCTTCTTCTCTTCTTCTTCTTCTCTTCTTCTTCTTCTTCTTCTCTTTCTTCTCTTCTCAATTTTGCTTCTATTAAGCTCCAATTCATCAAGTAAATGCAAATATCTACTCTTTTTATTTTGTTCCTTAATTTTGCAATTCAGTAAGAAATTAGGGTTGCAATTGAATATTGGTTTTGCATCCTCATTCGTCTCTCCTCGGGTTTGCAACGCCGTTGCCCCGCTTCATCGGTTGTCGTTGCCGTCTCTGCGTGTCTTACTCGTCTACCAAGGGCTTCATTAAATACGGTAATTATTCAAGCATGCTAACAGTATCTCAGTAGCATTGACAACACCAATCCTGCATCGTCCTTTGGAGCTCGGTGAGCATCAGCCTATCAAAACTCGTCTACTACAACTATTTAGCAAAGGTGACAACATCAGTAAGCAAAGACGAACATTCCACACTAAATCCTTCTCCTTGTACATTTTAGGATCCTCAACTTTGCTCAGAGCACCATTTAAACCGCTCTATCAGCTAAATCGAACAAATCCTTGCAACTACTTATAGCCATCTTAGACGTCTCAATTTTTTATTGGTATTAGAGATTTATTCCTTTTTGGGGTTTAATTATATGGATTTGTATATGCAATTTTGATGGTGAAAAATAGAGGAGAAGGAAGAACAGAGTAAGAGGAGGAAGAAGGAAGAAGAAGGGTGAAGTGGATGTCGTGGAGGAGACAAAGGAGGAAAGGAAAGAGGTGTATAAAAAATACCAAATTAACCTCGAATTTAACAGAATCTTTAACGGAACCGTTAAGAGGTGGGAATTTTTAACAAATTAGAAGTAAAAGGTGGGAATTTAAAAAAAAAAAAAACAAAAGGTGGGAATTTTTAAAAAGTGGTAAACAAAAGGTGGTATTATACAAAAAATTCTATTGCCAATCAATGGTGTCTGCATTCTCACAAAAGGAAAAGAGGTCAATAATTCAAGTATGTGCCCAATAAGAAGGCGAAAACTCAACTCGTAGTTGATACCCTTCTTTCTCCTACTTTTTCTATAAATAAATTGAGTCGATTCATACCAGAACACCAAACCTTAGTGATCRTGAAGCTCATCAAGTTGCCAATCTTCTACCTTCATCCTTMMAAATCYATCCATCACTCCACAATAAACCTGCAAACCATGGCTCTTTCTTGAAATTCTGCCCCAATTTCCGCCCATATAGCTCAATCAACTACTATAATTCGTTACCTTGAACCAAAAAAACTACTAAAATTCGTCATGCGTTTCGATTATCAGATGAAGAAGAGCCCGTAGATTATGAAGCCGATGTTTGTTGGAGTCTGGTGATCTTCTTTGTATTCATGCTCCTTCGATCAATTTTGCACCATCACCGCTTATTCTTCTTCCTTCCAAAACAGGTTGATTCATTTTAACTTCACTCTTTCTTTCTTTTTTTTGCAGTTTTTCATTGTGTTGTTTCTTGAGTTTTTGATTTGATTTTGATGAAATTTATCCAGTTCTCGAGGGGAGGAATGAACTTCCGACGATCACTATGCTGCCATTGAATACTTGCGAAATTCACTTGCTCCTTGCGCGCTTTATGCTTATCCTGTATGAAGCCTTCGCTCATTTATTCCGATTTTTGAGTATTTTTTAATGCTTTTATGGCGTATTTACGCCTGGATTGTATTATTATTGTGAAGGAAGCATATGAGGAGTTGAAGCATATTCTTTTGGCCCTAATTTGTGATAAAGATCACTGCAATTAACGTGAGGTATTTCTTGTGGGTTTTGTATTCCAGCATTCTTTTCTATTTTTTTGTGTTGTAAATAAATTTTGCTAGTTATACATTGTGGAACCTTTGTATTAAACTGTTTGCAGTTGATACAAATCCTTCTTCATATTTATCCTCTGATCATGAAATGAGAATGACATGATATAAATTCAACTATTTTTTTTTTGCACGCGATACGTGCGGATATTAAAATGCAATAGTTGATGTAAATGATTTTATTATCGTGAAAATTTTGTTTGGTAATTGTCATATTTCATAAAAAATATTGTTACTTCATATCATATTAAATTAGCTTAGAATATGATTTAAAAAGTATTTAGATCAAATTTATACATTGAGTCACATAAATTTTTGGTTGAGTAATGCTATAACATATCTATTTTTTACTTTTTTAGTTAAAATATATTTGTTCTTGATTTGCAATAAAGTTTTGATTTCGGGAGGTTTTTTAAATCACAAATTGACAATTATGAATTATTGACCTTTATTAGTTCAATCTAAATTAAATTTATTCAATCAGGCTCTTAAAAATCAATCTTCTATATTATTTATAGTATTTAACTGTGTCAACAATTTTGTAAAGTTTTAAACAATATTATTTCTGTCAACTTTTTTATATGACAAAAAATTACTCCATAATTTAGCATTTTTTTAAAATGGTAAGTTGAATTGATTGATTATTCATTTTATTTTCATTTTAATTAAAATCATGAGGCATTATTGTATTCCTAGGGAACCGTAGCTCCCTTGCTTATATAATAGAGATTTGTGGTTTCTGATAAAAACTTGTTTCTGTAAGCTAGTTTTCAGTTGAGATTCTATTGACTTAGAACTAATTTACTGTACATGCAAAATAATTAAAAGAATTTTTTATAAAAAACAAATAATTAAATAAATATTTAAAAGAAAAAGGGAAAAGGAAAGAAATAAAAATTTTTTTAAAAAAAATAGAAAAAAAGGAAAATTTAAAAGAGGAAAAAAGAAAAAAGAAAAAACTAATTTTACTGTAATTGATGAGGATTTTCATTGATTAGAACTAATTTTACTGTAATGCAATTGATTCAAACTAGTTTGATCATAGAATTGTCATTACCTGTTTTGCGGTCATGTCGTTGATGTGTATCTGAATATATGGCTTTTTATACCCTCCTTGACCAAATTATTGTTTAGTGTTGTATTACTAGTAATAATGAACCAAAATTTGAGCTAATTATACTCATTGTTTATCTATTTCCATTTTTTCTTTTTAATTATGTGATTGTCTCTAGCTGAGATCACCTAGAATTTTGCCTTTATAACATTCGTGTGTTCATATTGCCAATCCCCAAGCTTTCTTTTTTGGTAGGGGTTTCTCAATTTCAAGGGAAAATTGAACATTCCCCACCTTTTTAGTCCCCTTTTTTGATCCCCCCACTTAACTAAAAAGTATTTTATACTCCCACCTTTAAGTCTCCAAAAATTTTGAAACTCCTACCTGCCGTTAGTTCCGTTAGCATATTCCGTTAAAATTGAGCAATATGGTAATTTCCTTCTAAAATCCTTTATGACTCACAAAATCTCTCGATCAACTCTTATTTCAGCTTCCCTCTCTCACTCACTCCTTCCTTTCATCATCTTCAACGCCATGGCTGCTCTGCAAATTTCAAAATTGCTATCCCAACTGCCTCCTTGCCATGGATAATCTGCCCAAGTGCTCCTCCTCTTTGTTCAATGGCACAACTGCAAATTCGACACAGTAAGTTACGCCCTCCCGCTTAAAAATTTCGCTCTAATACTTGTTTTCAACTCTCTCCTACCCTCGACTTTCCCTCTCACTTCAAGCTTTCACTCACAAAAGGAAAAAATTTATAACGGATTGAATTAGAAATTTCAGAATGAATTTCAAAAACCCCAATTTTCAATCTGATTTGTTGGAATTAAAATTTAGGTTTTTTTTTTGGCGTTTTTCGGTAAATTCTCCATTTCAATCTGGATATTTTGGTTTCGAATTGTTTTTTAACTGTATTTTTTTTGCTAAAATTCTAAGAATTGAATTAGATTGTGAATTTACCTTAATTTGAAGAAACCAAATGAGGATTGGATGTTTTGCCCAAATTTCAGCCAAATTTGAAGTACCAAACCAATTACTTGTAGAAGTTTTGTCAAAATTCAGCCAAAAATTGTAGAACAAAATGAGTTTGGAAAATTGACATTTGCTCCAAATTAAATACTCCAAAAATTTTCGAATTTTGCTTGAATAACTTAATGTTTGCTTGAATTTGAAGAAGATATGAAGGAATTTTTGACTTTGCACTGTTGAATTGTCCGATTGAATACATATGAATAGCAAAGAATGAAGATGTGAAGAATCGTGGAAGAAGCAAGGGATTTAAAGGGAAGAGAGAGCGTGGGACCCACAATAACGGAAAGGTGACGGAAGTTTAAATGGGTGGGAATTTCAAAATTTTTGGAGACTTAAAGTGGGAGTATAAAAATACTTTTTAGTTAAGGTGGAGAATCAAAAAGAGGAGACTAAAAGGTGGGGAATGTTCAATTTTTCCATTTCCAAGCTTGCATGCGCGCCTCCCTCTTTTGCTATTTTTCTTTCTCAGCAAGGATTGAAGAAGTTAAAGTAAGGTCTAAGGAGTAAATGAACTTTATTTTTGTCTGTTGAGGTTTAGGAGGAGAATAGGTTTAGGAGGAGAATAGGTGAGTAGAAGGACTCTTTTGATTGGGAAGGTTTTTCAACCAGGTTTTGGAGGTAGAACCAACCTCGAAGATTATCTTTCCAAGTTCTCAAAGTCTATAGGTAATCCATTAAGACAGCAGTGACTCAAGTGGGGTGGTACATAATTGTTACTCAATTGCCTCTTGTGGGAAATTTAATTCTCATTGGTAATTTTGATGAACGTCATTTATCGATAGAGTTTTGGTTTCACAGATATGTTAGATAGGAGTCTTACGTGATGGAAAAGCAGTTGCCTGAAATACGTAGAAGAAACCAAAGTTTCTAAACTCAAGTATCGCTGGAATCTAAAATGAAGTAATATATTGTCTCGGCTCCAACCAGATTTCATATTGTCCTCATTAACTTTGGATTGTGTGAGCAGACAACGAGCTATAATTACGTCTTAGGTTATGAGTACATCAGAGCAATGAATATCTAAAAGATATTTTTCCAGATTTAGCCAAACCTATTTTATCATGGAAGCAAAGAGTTGAGGTAAGTGTTGGAGCAGTGAGGGCCCTTGAACATCACCATACATGTCCCATCACACGTGTCATACATGGAGATTTTAAATCTTCCAACATTCTAATTAATTGATGCCAACTTCATGGCCAAAGTTGGTGATTTGGGGATGACAAGGATTAATCCTTATCTTAATGAGTCTCATGTCGTATCACAGACAAGAGCATGCACTTTTGGATATGTACATCCACAAACAGTAATGTAAAGTGTGTATGGTACTAAGTCGGATGCGTACTCATTCGGAGTAGTACTATTCGAAATCATATGTTTCAGAGACCTTAACACATTGTGAAATATGGGTTTAATAGCTAGAACCTTATCTAAATAGGTAATGGAAAACAAGGTGACCATTTTAGCTTGATGAGACCATCGGCCCTAATCTTCAAGCTGATATGATGTCGTAATCTCTTGAGGTTTATTGGGAAATAGCAGTGAGGTGTATTGCTACTAAACGTGCTAGCAGGCCTTCGATTACGAATGTCTTGCTAAGTTGGAATACACGTTACACCTTCAGAGTCGCGAAGAACCCTTATTTGTTAACACGGCTGAAACTTCAACTTCTAAACTTCTAGAATGGGTCAAGGAATTCTTTTCCCATTGGTTGAAGCATTAAAGTTGAAGCTTTTGTAGTGTTATCAATAGGGTTTTTTGGCAGCTCTCGAAAGTAGTATATATAATGCATATTCCAACTTTGACAAGACATCTGTTGTCGTTGAAGGCTTGCTAACACGTTTAGCAACAACATACCTCATTGCTATTTCCTAATAAACCTCCATAGATTCTGGCTTCATATCACCTTGAAGATAAGGGTCGTCTATGCCCTCGTCAAGCTCCATGGTCACCTTTTTTTTTCATTACATATTTAAATAAGGTTTTAGCTAGTACACCCATATTTGTCAATGTGTTAAGGTCCTTGGCACAGATGATTTCGAATAATACTTTTCTGAATGAGTAAAACATCCGATTTAGTACCATATACACACCCTCCATTGTTTCTGGAGGTATGTATCCAAAAGTGCATGCTCTTGTGTGTAATACGACATGAGACTCATCAAGATAAGGATTAATCCTTGCCATCACCAACTTTTRTCATGAAGTTGGCATCAATCAATTAGAATGTTGGAAGATTTAAAATCTCCATRTATGACACTTCTGATAGGACTTGTATGGAGATATTTAAGGGCCSTTGCTGCTCCAATGCTTACCTCAACTTTTTGCTTTCATGATAAAATAGGTTTGACTAAGTCTATAAGAATATCTTTTAGGTTTTCATTCTCCATGTACTCATAACCTAAGATATACTTGTTGTCAACACAATACCAAAGCAAAGGGACAASATGACGGTGATGGAGTTGTGATAATATATTAATTTCTCTAWTGAATTTAATAAGGCCTTGGTTAGATTGGGTTCCTTCCATACGTCGTTTCTCCTCAATTCATGTTCGATCACGTAAAACTCTCATATACATGTTGTCAAGTCACCTCCATTAAATAATTTCATCTAAATTCTCAATGGCAAATTGAATCAGTTAGGAGGCATTTGAAGCTATAAAGTTACGTATCTCCCTCTTGTTACCTCGCCTTAATCTTTAATATTATTGCTTCTTCATTTTAACTTTTGTCTATGTGATTTTCTTTAGTCGTTGTCATTGTGTAAAACAATATTACGACCATATATGCGTTTTACTAAGGCAACACCTTCTTTGTCTTGTTCCTCCTATCGCCCTTTCACTCTTTTTGAAGCATTGGGTACAATTTTCTATTCTAGTTGTTCAGCCTAGCACAGGACATTTTTCCCCCACATTTTTAATAATAGTAAAAAAGTCCCCTATAAAAACTCGAAAAGTTTTTCATTTTCATTTACCTTAATTTTGTTTTCTTCTCACCTTCTTTTTGGAGTTTTTTGTTCTCTCACTTTTGTAGTTTGAAGACCATTGAATTTTTGAGTTTGTATCATGTTAAATGCTGATGTATCAAGGCCATTGGAAGATCTTTTCTAACCCTTCTCTCTTTATTTCTTTTGTTTGTTTAGCTTATGAGTAATATTTAGAATAGAAGATGTTTGTGAGTTGATTACACTGTTTAGTTATTAATCTTGAGCATTAAGCCTATGACTTGTTTCATTTGTGAAGTAACTACCCCTTCAGGTTTTTATTATAGTATCATCTGACTTGGACCATGATTTGGATGAGTTATAGATGTTGAGAATTCGACTGCTCATGTTGATTACATTCTCTATGTCTGCAGCTTCTGACTCTGCTGACTTCTTTTTGGCATTATATATTTTATTGCCTTGTGTTTTGTAACTAGCCGCTGCCGTCTGGTTTGTATGTGTTGTTTTGTTTTTATTTTCTTATTGAAAACTCAAAAAAAAAAAAAATGAGAACGCAAGGTGTGTAAATAGTTTAGTTTCTAGATGACTTTAGTAAATGGTTTATGATTTTACAATGTTTGCCTTCTATTTTTGACGTGTCTTACAAGGGTCCTGATGTTGGGATCTTCACTTCATATAGGTCCATGCTAGGGTTTTTGATCCATTTCACCACGTTGTCTGGTTTGATATGAACTCTAAACTAGTGATTGAATTTAGAGTTAGCTATTTCCACAATCTATTTTAGCTTATTGTTTCCATAGAGCCATCATTAGAGTCATAGATATATTGCAGCTTAGAGGCTAAATGACAACTTAGATTAAGAACTTGAGTTTCAGTAATTTCCGAGTGCCTAATTGAAGCCATCTTTGGACGATTGAGGCATTAATTGTCTAGTTCGCGTTGTCGCTTTCTTAATGTAAGCGTGATTAAGATTATTTTTTACACTTTTATTGCAATTGGAACTATAATGATTTCCAAAATCATATAAAGTGCTGTATATTCATAAGCATTAAACTTCAATCGCTTAAACTTGCCATATCTCTTTAGAAAATTCAGTATCTCATATTCTACCTTCTAGCAAAGCCTTTTGGTCTTTTAGGGAAAGACTTTGCTGAGAATGCTGACTTTAGTTTGTCTTTTAGGGCAAACAATTGTCATTTTGTGTTATGTTTCTCATTACTGATATATATTGGTTTTGGTAGTTGGAAAACATATATATATGAGTTTCTCAATGTAGTTGGAACACATAAAGCACATTGGATTCACAATCATATTGGTAGCAGTGCACTTAAAACAAGTGCTGGAACTTCCATGGATTCTTTGGTCCGGTCTTAGCATATGATCATGGTGAATTTCATCTATTGGCACCCCAAAATACATGTGCAATTATTACAAGTACTTTGTGTGTTGTACTTCATTTTGGATTATGAATTTGCTGAAATTTATTATTGTGTTTGTGTGTTTCCTTCGACAGTAACTCGTTCTGTTGTAATAAAGCAACCCTAGCTTATTGGATTATTTACATGGCCCTGCAGGATTTGCATCTTCACCAATTCTGTATATTCAGACCCCAAGGCTCCCCGAATACCACATATATCACCTTATGAGCTGTTTGATCACCATAAGTGGGTGGATCGATGAATACACCCGAAAAGACGTGTTGTTTTCATGTCAGGTGAGCAGACAACTGTTACAAATCATCAAAAGATTATTCAGTGAGGTAAGAGAAACTTGTTATCTTAAGGAAAGCTTCCGTACAAAATTTGAGCCAATGAAATGTCTTTGTAAACCTGCTGTTTGTCCAAACATTGTGGTTATAGTCTCTGTTTAGTTCATGATCATAGACTTGAGCGTTGGGGATAATGAAGATAAATGTATGCCTGATGCCTGTGAATACGCAAGATGAACGTCTGCATCCATGTTGCAAAACTCCAAAGTGTTTGTTGTGTCCGCCGTTTTTAGTGGTAAATCTGGGTTGATAGATGCTGATTGGAAAGCCAGTATTACTGAGGTTATCGGTACACCCGTACTTCTAATAGTTACGTAGCCTGTATAATGTGTTGTATCTTCACTCATCTATCTTCATATTATGTTGACTACTGTAGAATCTAGACGTCTTGCTGGAGCAGTTTTACTTATGGGCTTGTGTATGAAGGATATCACGAGATGAAAGGCGCCATATTTGCATACGCAGGTCAAAGGGTGTTTCCAAGTGGGTGAAGTTAGTGTGATTGGGCCCGTCGATTCAAGTTGTAAGCGGATACTGGTAATTGACCGAATGGATTTCTCTGGCGAATGTTACCTGTAGATGATACAGCAAGTTTGTTACAGCGCTAGAGTTGGGGATAGAAATGTTGTGTCAGGTAACTCTTGTAACTTCTTCTTGGTCAGTTTTCTCTCCTGCTGTACTGTATTTATCTCTCATAATCATGTATATCCTTGTGAGTTGATTCACCTTTTAGTGCCACAATACTTGTTTGGGATTCCCACTTCCAATATGTAACTCAATTCTCTGTGAAGAACCTTCCGGAATGACGAAATTGGCGTTTTAACCTTCAAATTTTGGCTTMTGTCKATGAATTAAGTGCAATGCAAGGAGTGGGCATCAGTTTTAGGGGAACCCTTTTGATTTGACCCTGGATCTGCTAGTTTTCCAATAAGGTGGATTATGTAATTTGTATTTATCCCTTTTCACTTCTCCATAACTCAAGAAAGAATAAAGATTGGTTAAGTTAGGAAATCATTTATTTGTACCTTCTCACTTGAAAAAGGAAGTTATCTGTATATAATTTCTGACAGAAACATGAATGATCTTTTGAGCATTCTTATTACATTAGCAGTTGCCATTTCTGTTTTTATTATTTTATAATAAGTTAATAGCGTATTAACCATGACATATTATGTTCCCATGAATTGTACCAAACTACTGATGCACCTTTTCCAATACAGTTGTTMTTGGAATGAATTACCATTGATCTCTACATGTGTGTAAATGCTGCTTGGAGGAAAAAGTTGCTAGAGACGGTAACAAAGAACTTTGAGACTCCAAAAAAAAAAAAGGAGCACAGACACTAGGTACCCTGTACAGATAGGATAATGTAGGGTGGTTGGATTCTGTTACAACATCATGATGTTGTACAGTTTATTATTTTCTCCTTATAATTTCTGGTAGAAAATAATCTATCAGATGTTATAGAAAAAGGTAGTAAATGGTATAAATTCCTTGGGAGTTACTTAGTGTAGTAAATGCTAAACTTTCACACTCACCCTCTTAATTCTTCTCACTTTTGAGTTCTGATTGTTATATGGAATTAGGTAATGATGAATTTGATTATTTCAATTAAGAACATGAAATTCTCCACGGGAGTAGGTTAAATGAATTGTTGGAAAATTAGGGTTTTGCGATTAATGTCTCTAATTTGTATGATTCCACGGGAGTAGACTTGATTGCAAATTAGAGAAGTCATAGATACTCGGGAGAGGTTTGTGGTATTTTATAGGTTTACTTTTTCTCTTGAACAATTAATCGATTAAATTGGGGTATGAATTGTTTTGTGTCAATTATACTAGTGATGATGCTTAACTCTAGGTGTTTTTAATCGTTGAATATTAATCGCATTATTTCCATTTGCGTTGATTAGTTTTAGCATAGTTAATCAATCTCAACTC
>SNQN01007382.1:0-33690 GCA_008642245.1 Bassia scoparia | reverse complement strand
TCCGCCACCTAAAGTGTGCCTTAAAGGTATCACGGAGCGCCGAAACGTTTGGTCGAGCCACATATTAATGAGACCACTTTTATCAGTACCCGCTTCCGTTGGGTTCGGGACGATGGTACGGAATCAGATCTGTAACCCAATTCGCCCGATGTAGCGGCTCTACTACGTTCTCATTGCAATTCGATTCATCACGATTTCATGCACATAACTTCATTTTAGCACCTTAGAAGCGGTACTACCTAAAGATACTATGAAAGTGTGTTTATTATGCACAAGAGACTACCTAACTCTAGAAATTGTGACCACTTGCATTATCAAGTTAAACGGTGCCAAAACCGTTTGTCCATAGTTTATGGAATTTAAAAGTATTCACATAATTTCCGGTCTTTGTTTAGCAAAATATATACAAATGATCAACAATGACAATTGCGAAGTATATGAACTTCAAAATATATATACAAACCAATCTACCTACTAAATCTGCAAACAAACAAAAGTTATTCGAATAAAAACGAGCGAAACGAATCTTCCGCCTTGAATCTATAAATAAAGACAAAAAAACAAATGTTAGTTTATATAAAAACGAGCGAAATGAATTCTTCCGCTTGAATCGTATACAAGAATAAGAAATGTTAGTATTGACAACTGATAATAATATGAAAATAAATAAAAAAGAATGAAAACAATGAAAACGTTAAAAACGTTAATGACAATCTCAATATTTACATGGACAATTAAATAGTGAGTTTCTACATTTTGTTAATTAGATCGAAACTCGTAATAGTTATAATAGATTGAAAAAGGAGTATGTTTAATGGCGATAATCTCAGAATAAACCTTGTTTGCTTGTTGAATCGAACGGAATCAGAGCTTTGAACTCAAGAACGAATGTGTTTAGAGTGTTTGAGGGAGTAGAGAGGAATAGGCAATTAAGGAAGAGAGAGAGAGAGAAATAGACGTGTGTCGATAAAACGGTGTGTTCGGAATGAGCAAGGCAGGCACGTATTTTTATAGGCAGAGGGGCTGTGTAAATGTAGGCCTATGTGTATATACGCAAGCCTCTGCGTATATATTTTTTTCCAAACTCGAAAATATTTTGATTTCCTCCGATTTTATTTCGTGATTTGCCTTGATTTCGACCACCATAGATCACCCTTGCCTCTCCACGCAAGAGTTCTCTAGAAGTGTATCTAGAAGCTGCTGTCCACGTCATTTCGAGTATTTTTGTGTTTTTGTATTTTTTTTGTATTTTCTGCATATAAAAAACTTATAAAAATCAAGAAAAATTAGAAAATCAGAAATAATCTAAAATCTGGTGAGCTCAGAAAAATGTGGAAGTGTGAGTGAAAGATAGAAATCAAGAGAATCACCAAATATAATTATTTTAAAACATCATAAAATAGAAAAGAAACCTGAAAAATAGAAAATAACTAAAATTAAAAGAAAATTTTGCCTCTTTATTTTCCGTTGCTCAATAGTTACCGAGTATGACCCCACATATTTCAACTTTTTGGAGTTCAGAGATCTTTCTAAGTCTGAAACAATCTCGGAGACGCGGTATGTTTCATCAACTGATTACTCTTGGGGGGACCACTTTAAAGGTGTCACAGAAGCCCACTTGACCTGAGTCGAAGAGGACGCATAGTCAAGTATTCGATCGGGACGGAGAGCAACTCAAGACGTTCCTGCGACCTTGAGTTACCCTTCTCGCCTCGGGCGCCGGCGTTACCTGCAAAACAAAGGTAGTTATTACCTGTTAGCTGCGCCCATGCGGTGTTAATGCCCTGGAATCGCCTCATCCTCGGCGTGGTTTCTCCTCTACGCTGACCTTGGCTTTTAGGGAAAATGAGTGCATGCAACCGTGGAAGTGGCTGATTCCTCAAGATCTTCCTACGGCTGACTTGGCTTTGAGGAAAGAATAAGTGATTAGATTGCCTCCCTACGGCTGACCTTGGCTTTTCAGGGAAGCGAGTAGTATGTTCCGTTGGGATGCGCCTCGTTCCTCGGAAAGTTCCCCGTGCCCTTGACCTTGGCTTTTCGGGAAGTGATGATGCTATCAGCGCTTTCCCTACGGTTGACCTTGGCTTTTTCGAAGAAGTAATTATGTTCCTTGACAAAGCGCCCCCCCCCCCCCCTCCCCCCCCCCCCCCCCCCGTTCCTTCGGAAGTTCCCCTACGGCGCCTTGGCTTCGTGAGAGGTGAGTATTCATGCCTTCCTACGGCTGACCTTGGCTTTTTCGGGAAAGAAGTAATTATGTTTCCGTGGAAGCGCCTCATTCCTTCGAAAGTTCCCCTACGGCTGCATTGGCTTTTCGGGGAGAGTTGTGATGTTATGCTCCCTAACGGCTGCTTGGTTCTCGGGAAGAAGTAATCGTTGTTTCCGTTGGGAAGCCCTCGTTCCTTGTCGGAAAGTTCCCTACGGCTGACTTGGTTTTCGGGGAGAGTTGTGATGTATATGCTCCTACGGCTGACCTTTGGGCTTTCGGGAAGAAGTAATGTATGTTCCGTTGGAAGCGCCTCGTTTCCTAGTTTCGAAGTTTCCTACGGCTGACCTTGGCTTTTCGGGGAGAATATTGCGTATAGCAACAATCGCGTATAGCGAGAATGCCGTATAGGCGTGAGGAAAAGATGTCATGGTGTGTATGCGGAATTTCTGGGTGGGGAGAAATCCAAAACCGAGAGTGCCGGGACTTCTTGAGCGGGAGATAGATTCCAAACCGAAGAGTGCTGACGGAACTTCGTATGCGGGAGAATTTCTAAGACCCGAAAGATGTATTTGCTTGAGATTCTGTAGCGGGAGAACATAAGACGAAAGATGGTTTTGCTGATTTGGTAGCGGGAGAATCGTAGACTACGAAAGAATGGTTTTGGCTAGAGTTCTGTAGCGGGAGAAATCGTAGACGCCGAAGATGGTTTTGCTGGATTCTGTAGCGGTGAGAAATCATAGACCCGAAGGATGCTTGTGGAATTTTCTGGAGCCCCCAAGATGATGTGTGAAGTAGCCCCCCAGTTTTTTGTTGGCTTGCAAATGACACATTGTACGCAATATTTTGTGCTTGTAACAACTTTGAATTTCTGTTTTACCAAAGCTTAGTAGTGATGCTTCGCTTATGTATTTGAGTGTTTCCACTACACAAAACTTAGAACTTATTTTAGAGCCGTTGGTAATGTATCTTATATGGGCTAGCCTCCGCAATGTTTCCTTGAGTGCGGTACCCTATAGGGCTTGCTCGCCTTAGGGGGGCGTGACCTCAGCTAGTGTCATGGAATTGGCCATGGATGCATGTGAATGTCGTTTGGGGTGTGTTGTCGATATTGAGGGGATCGACACCCGTGCTATATAGGTTATTCACGGACGCCCGAAACCTTGGTGCCAAACTAGTGGCGCCCAAAATAGGTCATAAAAAGTGTGGGTTGGGACATGTACGGATTGAATCAAGTAACCCAATCCGCCGCCACTGTAGCAGCCTCTCTCGGGTTCATTGTAGTTCCTAAATCATAAAATTGAATGTAAGAAACTATCGATTTGACTTTGTAAAGGCACTATTACTAGGTGGGTGATATATGTACAAACCAAGACTTCTACAATGGACAAGGGATCCCTTTGATTGTTCAGTCATATTAATAAGTGCCTAGAAAACCGGCCGTCCATGATTATTGACTTAAGTGATACGCAATGAATTCCGGTCTTGTTTAAGCAGTATATACAAGTGTCATAGAATATACAACAAGAATGAAAAGAAAGGTTAGTAAGCATGATAATATATATGTGTGTCTTCTCACCTGTTCATGCAAAAACAAATCTAAGCAAAAACTAAACGGAGAACGTCCTTTGATCGCATTGCTAATCAAGACAAAGAAACATGTTAGTATTGAAATAACGATATGCATAATGAATTGTGACAAAGATATGCTAATAATAATAAGTGTTAATGAAAAAAAATTTGAAAACATGAGTGACACGACTCCCCTTACTCGACAACACTACCCCAACGCACTCACGTGCGGGTTCCGTGGCTCAAGCCCACGCAAAGCACCTCGATGTAGTACCAAGCCGCGCGCCCGCTATACGCGAGGGCGCGGCCCACGTCCTACACATGCCGGTGCGAAGAGGAAAACAAGTGCGTAGTTCCCGTCGAAGATGGTGGGCGAGCAATTGGGATAACTCTGATTTACGCTTCTCCCTAGAGATCACCACGTTTCTAGCCGTCCGAGGAATGGACGAGTATGTTGCTMTCACTTGTCTGGTTGTCTTTTGTTTTGCATTGTTTGCTAATTCTTGTGTCATCTCTTGTGCAGAGCGATTATCGTACTCGGACGTACGAGACCTCTRATACGATTGGCGATATCTTTCGTAGAGAGTTTTTAGAGCGCCGTGGTGGAGTATGAGACATCCTTGGGCAATGCGACTTCCAGGATTTTGTTCTCAACTTGGTTAGTCAGTCATACTCACTTGCTCCAAAGATTCTGGTGTTCGTCCTAATGGAGTGGTTATGGGACACCACGAACACCTATCACTTATCGTGGGGGGAAATGGCCGTGACCCCATATGATTTGCTATGTTGACTGGGCTTGCTTTCACTGAAAAGCTTGTCCCTTTGGATGACGAGATCAGGCTTTTTGATCCTCGTTTAGATGAGTGGCTGGGTCCGATTGCTTCCCGCCTACGAGRTGAGAGTYTYGATAACCGAGCATCGCAGAGCGTGCTCATGGAGGGTCTGGAGCTGGCAGGCACCACTGATGAGCAGTCAGCTAGGATCTTTATCCTGGTGATGCTTTGCACGACATTGTGTCCTYATAAGGGCACGGGGAGTAGAATTCAGCTTCATTTTCTCCCTATTTTGGAGGATCTTTCTGCTATTGCCTCCTATGACTGGGGTGGATTCGACTATGCTGATTTGATGCATTTTATAAGGTTATACTGCCGTCAGGTGGATGACGCTGCGAACCCTGCACTAGCTGGATGCTTGAGAGTGCTCGAGGTAAAATTTTCTTTGACTTTTACTGCTTCGTTTGCATTTGCTTTGATTTTGTTGCTTGACCGCATTGGTTGTACTTGCAGTTTTAGGCTTATGAGTACTTTCCACGCATGGGTTTGGTGCCTAGGTTGAATCCTCAGGTACAACCTGCTAGATGGCCTGTGATGATGCGTTGGATGCCCTGAGACACTCTATCTTGGACTAGTGGGCTGCTGCAGTCGAGGAGGATTTTCCGCTGCCTGAACCCAGCTGATGTGAGTTGCGTTGCCCTTTACTTGTATTCTTTTATTGATTGCTTTGTGATTTTAACCACATTTTTCTACATGTGAAGTGTCGCCCATGGAGGCGAGTGGGGAATGCGAGACCGAGGAGGCTCGCTGCAGCAGCTGAGCTTGCCAAGAGGCGATGCCTTTTCTGGGGACCTCAAGGGCGTGTCTAGTACCTTGGGGAGCGTGTAGTGAGGTAGCATAGCCTTTCTGCACCTGCAGTGCCTCAGGACCCTCCAGTCACCATGATGGATGAGGAGCTGTTGGCCACCACGCTGTCCAATGACTTGAGTCATGGTGAAGCGGTGGAGCACCACCTCCTACTTAGTGACAGGGGTTAGGATGCCTATGCGCGTTTTATTGAGGAGCGACTAGCCCCCCGAGTCGAGCTATTTGTTGAGGTATGAGTTTTGCTTTTCCACACTTGTTCTTTGCATTTGCTTTCCATTAGTTGTTCACTAATTTTGACTTTGCTCGTGCTGCCAGATTATGATCTTGGTGAGATCCCCTTTGCTAACTTGAGGATCCGTCCTGAACTAGAAGAGTTCATTGGGCCTGCTCCTTCGGCCGCTAGGCGTGCTCAAAACTTGATGCCCCCTAGAGCTGGACAGGTAGAGAACATTTAGATTTTGCGTTTCCATGCCAGTATCCACTCATGTGCTGACTTGCCTATTTTACTAAATAGATGCCTCGGGCAGGCGTTAGGAGGCTACGGGGAATAATAGATGCTTGGAAACACGCCTACTGTCAGCTGAAAGACTCGATAAGTGCACCAAATCTCGTGATTTCAATGTTTTATAGGGTCAGGAACCCGTGTTTGACTTGAAAAACGTTGTGCAAATTCGTCAGGGCGACGATGAGGATGCTGATGACGACATCGACGTACAGATGAGACCGGCCCCTAACCAGGGTGGAGCTTTGACTTCCCGTTCTTGGCATGGATCCTCATCTTAGCTTACCATACCGGGAACCTCTGCTATAGTTCCTTTCCCTGATGAGCTGTCGGAAAGGTTTGCCTTGTAGGTACTAGCGTCACTTGGTTTTCGACGTGTCGCGAGCAATAGATGTACCTGTCACCTGTAAGGAAGGGAAATGACCCTAGCTTTGCATTTGTTTATTTTAGGACTAAGCTTAGACCTGCCTAGACTTATTAGTTGACTTTTGCCTGACACGACTTGACTTGACTCGATTCTAGCTTAAACTCGWGTGCTTGTGTAAATATGACTAAACTCGTGTACGACTCTAGACATAACTCATTTTTGTAACGCTYAGCTTAGATTACAATTTGCAAAAGCCAACTTCCGAACTATATGCAATGCATGTAATTACTTCTAAGATGACGTCGATCGTCTCGTGTAGTTGTGTATGTTACGTTGCGTAGTTGAGGCGAATGTCGGCTCGTTCCCTCTTGAAAATGCAGGGTAGGACCTAGCTTGGACCAAGAATTATGTGCCATCGTGCATGGGGGCAGCCAGAAGGAGTAAAATCGGCCAAAAATAAGGCCAAATTGGGCGTAATAGCGCCCAAGTTGGGCGCAATTACGCCCAGAATCGAGCTATTTTTGCTCGAAATTTGATTTTAGGCAAGTTTGTTAGGTCTTATTGCTTATAAATAAGGGTATATGCACACCCTAATTCATTCATTATAGCCTCCTTAGTGCRTAAAAACCTCTCTTACATTGCTTTGAACTTCATTTAATTTATTACATCAAAGAATTTGCAACAAATCTAATGGAGAGAGACTTTGCTAATCCTTTGAATGATGTGTTTCGAAACTTGGATGCTCGTGAAAGGGAGGACCTTGCAAGGCTAAATTGTGATGTTCTCTTAGCCTTAAGGTATGTAAATCTCGATACAAACCTTCTTTATGCTGGTATAAGCCTGTGGGACCCTTTGACGCACTATTTTCGTCTTCGGGACAAGGAAATTGTTCCTTTGCTTGAGGAACTTGGTGCTATTATTGACTGGCCTATTGTAAGTCTTCCTTGTATCCCTAATACTGTCGATCGCTTTGTTGATGAATACGAGCGATACTTGAGACTTAGCCCAACTATTTCACGACGCATAGTGCATGGTCGGGAAATTGATTTTGTTGTACTAGTTGACTATATTGCTAGTGATGCTTCTTACCGTAGAGTTTATCGTAGACGTGCAATCATGATCTGGATGTTTGCACGTTTCCTGTTTATCCATGCCATGCCGAATGTTAGTCATGCTAGCATTATTTCTATTGTCGAGCAATGTGAGGCTAGTCGTACTCCTATGCCGTTGTGCACYYGMGAGTTATTCATGATGCTTGACCGTCTTAAAAAGGATGCGCATGCACCCTTATCTAGATGCCCTGTTTTATTGTAGGTACAATATTTTGTTTGAATATTTGCAAAATAGTGCATTTATACAAATATTATTGCTTGTTTGTTGACGTGATGATTAAATATTGCACATGCTGTTGTTAATGAAAGATTGGCTAATGAAGCGTTTGAACCTAGTTGAGGCATCCCAGAATCCTGTCAAATATTCTGCTAAGGGATTCTTTTCCCGTAAGAGGGTCCATGTCAACAAATCTCAGCATGAGTGGATTCTRYTCCTTGTTGACCYTGGCATTCTCGTGCGGTGGATTGTCCCTTGGTGGGGTATTAGCAGTATGGTGCATACTCACTTGTCTTCATATGTGCACGTGGGTAGCTTGATCGCGTTAACCTTTCTTTCCCTTCAAGGGTGATGAGGCAATTTGAGAAAGTTCAGCTTATTCCCGATGTTGACACGATTCGTCCCGAGGATAAGCGTTTGCATTCGGGCAATGCAATAGAGTGGGAGAAGTGCTAGGAATCCCATTCAACACTTGAGGTGACCCCACTTGCTCGAGGTGACCACAAGATTTCTGCTCATTACCGTGTCTGGATGAATGCCACTGATGTGATGAGCCGTGCTGAGGCAAGACGTGCGTAGCAGAAGGAGCATTACAAGAGTAAGAGACTGGACTGTGACTCTACGTAGACCCCTGCTGCTAAGTCTAGAGCCATTTCTGCTAAGGACATACTTAATTCTAAGAAGGTGCCAGTTTGGAGTATAGAAGACTTGGGCCAAGAGACGCAAGAGACGAATCGTGCTCCTTGGCACCGAGGAATAAAGCAATCACTCGTTCCTCTCCTCTAGCAAAACGATGCTAAAAGAAGACTTGGGCCAAAAGAGGTGCTTGAAGGGGACGCTAAAGGAAAAGGGAAGGCTGTTGTGGAAGATAGACCCAAGAGACGCAAATGGGTGAGGAAGCCTAAAGATGAGAGCTCAGGTGCAAAGAAGGATGATGCCAAGGAGCAAGAAGAGGAGCAGAACGAGTGATTGCTTTATTCCACAACTCTTATTTGTTTTAATGTTTGTTTTATTAATGAGTTAATAAAGTGATTGGCCTGCGAGCCGTTTTTGCATGTAAATAGTGAACTTTGAACTTGAAGTTTCCTTTTTGCATTGTAGTTTCCCAATTTTAATTACAAGTAGTAATAAAAAACAAACTTGCATTGTTTTTTATACATTGATTTTACTTTGAGCATGTTAAAGAAAACTTCGTCCAATTGCTGCTTGACTGTTGTTCACTTGCTAATCCCAAAACAAGTAGGGCACTTGTTATTATGGCCGAGCTCCAGGGCGAGGCTGTCTACGTATCCTATAAGGAATCAGGTCATCCGTATTTCTGATGCATGATGTTATCGTGTTGCTGAGACGCAGTGCGCATGTATGCCTAACACGTAGTATTTCTTGAGCTGGTCTAAGTTGGTGAGGCTGTAGAAATTATCACCATTTGTGTCCATTAGTTGGACTCCACCTTTTGGTAAGATCTTTTTACAATGTAAGGACCTGCCCAATTAGGACGAAACTTGCCCCAAGGATCTAGGACTATTTTGCAAAGTGCTTTAAGGACCAAATCACCTTCTTTGATGCCTTGTTATTTGACTTGCTGGTTGAAGTACCTTTCAACCCTCTTTTGGTATGCTTGCACATGATGCAAGGCTGCTAGCCGTTTTTCGTCAAAGCTAACTCGTCGAATCTGGCCCTTACCCATTCTACTTCTAAGAGTTTGCTTTRTAGGACGATGCGTAAAGACAGGATCTCTAGTTCTACTGGTTGAACAACTTAGGCGCCATAGACTAGTGAAAATGGAGTAGCTCCTCCTGAAGTGCGAATAGAGGTCCTATAACCCCATAAAGCGAAGTGCAGCTTTTGCGGCCAATCTCGATAATTCTCCGTCATCTTAGAGATAATTATTTTGAGATTTTTGTTAGCTGCTTCGACTGCCCCATTGGCTTGTGGCCCCATATGCTGAATCTTATATTTGGCAATAAGATCCGCACACTCGGCTTGAAATTCAATGRCGTTGTCACTAATGATTTCATGAGGGACCCCATAGCGATAGATGATGTTGTTTTCTATGAATTTTGCCACGTGCTTAGCCTGGAGCTTAGCATATGATGCTACTTCGACCCACTTTGTGAACTAGTCTATGTCCACAAGTATGAATTCATGACCTCCGTGCCCGAGCGGCGTAATCTTTCCTATTATGTCTATTCCCCATGTAGAGAAAGGCCATGGAGAGACAAACGTGGATAGGAGAGACGGAGGAACATGTTGTGCATTGGAGTATTTTTGGCAGGTATCGCACGTACGAACGTATTGCATGCAWTCCCTTTCCATGGTTGTCCAGTAATATCCCAATTTGATGATCTTAGAGGCCAGGAGCCTCTATTCATGTGGGTGCCACAGATCCCGTCATGGACGTGCTCCATGACCGTTTTTGCTTACTTATTGAGTGATGCAAAATAGGTGGAGACCATTGTAGTGGCGCTTGTAGAGTTCTTAGCCTTGAAGTAAGTACAGAGATGCGAGACGCCTCAGAGCCCTTTATTTCTTTTTGGTTGCACTAGAAGGATATTCGCCCGTTTCTAGGTAGTCCTTGATGTATCTGTACCACGACTCTTCTGGATCGAGGTTGGGCACCTCATTTGTTCGTTTAAACTGCAGACGTACGCTGGTTTTTGTCTTCGCTCAAAGACTATGGACAATTGGGTCACTGAACTCGAAATTCGCACCATGGATGCAAGCTTTGCTAGTACATCTGCGAATTGATTGTCTTCGCGCCGTAGGTAAGTGTATTTGACTTTATCTACCTGGGATTCAATGTTCTCAAGATAGGACTGATACGGAGCAAGGCTTTCACTTCGTACCTTCCATCGTCCTGAAATCTGGTTTATGATAAGTGAGGAATCACCATATACCCGTAGCTTCTTTACGTTAAGCGCAATGGCAGCTTGTAGACCTAGAATAGATGCTTCATACTCTGTTGGATTGTTAGTGACGTCGAAGTCAAGCTTGATGGAAATTGGGGTGTGCTCCTCATGTAGTGATATTAGAAGCACTCCAATCCCACATCCCTTTTGTTTATTTGCACCATCGAAGTATAACGACCAACTGTCTTCCTCGGTTATCGTAAGCTCTTCTTCTGGAAAGTCAAAGTCCTCAAGGAGGACCTTGTCTGAAGAGTCTGCTAAGAACTCGAAGACAATACTACCTTTGATGGCTTTTTGAGGCACGAACTTCAGGTCAAATTTGGCAAGCATAGCCATCCATCTAGACATGCGTCCGTTGGCGGCTGGCTTTTCAAAGAGGTATTTCAGAGGATCCCCTTTGCATACAATGTGTACGGCATGTGTGAGCAAGTAATGTCTAAGCTTTCACGATGCCCACACTAAAGCCAAGCATAGTTTCTCTAGGGCAGAGTATCGTTCCTCGTATGGAAAGAGCTTTTTGCTGAGGTAGTAGATTGCACTTTCATTACCGTCGATCTCTTGGGCAGGCATTGCTCTAACAGTGGTGTTTGTTGRTGTAAGATAGAGTCGTAATGGATGCCCAGGGCGAGTAGGAGCTAACACACGAGGATTGGTGAGATATTCCTTGATCCTGTCGAAAGCTTGTTAGCAAATATCATCCCATTTCTTGGGTGCACCTTTCTTCAGTTTCTTGAAGATGGATTTATAGACCATTGTGAGCTTGGATATGAACCCGCTGATGTACTGGAGTCTACCCAAGAACCCTCGAATCTCCTTTTCATTTTGCGGTGGCCTAAGTGACATGATTGCTTTGATCTTCGTTGAATCGATCTCGATGCCTCGAGAGCTTATGATAAAACCTAGGAGCTTGCCTGAAGTGACTCCGAATGCACATTTTTGCGGATTAAGACGCATGTTGAACTGTCGGAGTCTCTGGAAGAACTTCCTTAGTGCAAGGGTATGTCCTTCGCGGTCTTTTGACTTAACAATCATATCGTCGACATTGTGTTGTCTACGAGAACGTCTATGTGTATCATGTCATGAAGCAGAGCAGTGCACCTCGTTGGTATGTGGCACCTACGTTTTTGAGACCAAGACCAAAAGGCATCACAGTGTACCAATATATCCCCCACGGAGTGGTGAAGGTTGTCTTTTCCATGTCTTCTTCCTCCATTTTGACTTGATTATACCCTGCATACCCATCCATGAATGAGAACAAGGCTTGACCTGTTGTGTTGTCTACGAGAACSTTTATGTGTGGTAGAGGGAAGTCGTCTTTCAGACTTGCTTTGTTTTAAGTCACGAAAATCAACACACATTCGAACCCATCCGTCTTTCTTAGGTACTGGAACCGCATTTGCTATCCATTGAGGGTAATTGACTACCTTAATAAAGCCCGCATTGTGTTGCTTAATGACTTCCTATCGAATGTTAAGGGCGACATCCGGTTTCATGCGACGGAGCTTTTGTTTGACTGGTTAAGCCCCCTCTATTAGCGTAATTCTGTGTTGTGTGATGTCTAGATCAATCCCTAACATGTCTTTATATGACCAAGCGAAAATATCCTGGAATTCTTTCATTGTTGCAACCAGTTCATCCCTTTCTTGCGAACTCAGTGTCAGACCAAATCTGTATCTCCCGCGTCGTGTCGTTGTCGGAGATGTCTACCTTTTCTGTTTGCTCGATGATGGAAGTTTTCTTTCCGTGCTCTTCCATTGCCTTTATTAACTCATTGTTGTTTTGTTTGTTTTCGAGTTGTGAATTAAAATAAACATAAGAAGGAAAAGTGGAGTAAGCAGAAAGGAGCATGTCATTAAACTATGAAGAGAGTACAGATAAGTTTGTCTCCGAAGAGACTTGATTGACAAGGGAAAGGGGGATACTAGGTTCCTTGACAGACTCAGGAGGACACTTCCTAGGACTAGTTATCCTAGCTTCTATGACACTAGACTCATATTCAGTCTCAGATTCAGAATCCTTGAGCATTGGTCCTTCGCCCATAGTGCACTTAATGACCTTGCCTCCCGGAGTAGTTATCTTCATGGTTTTGGGCCAACCATGAAGCAAGCCTTCGATTGGTGTGATGAGAGTAGTGGGGTCGAATTCTTCTTTGATCATTGCCATGAAAACCTCTTGTTCAGCTGGAGGGGTGATTTCTTGGCCAAACAGGAGTCCCAAACCTTGTGCTTCGAGGCCATCTAGGGGCAGATGCCTTGCTTGTGGGGACTGGATCCCTGTCTACAAAGTTGCAGTTGCTGAAGATCTCAAGTCCTGGATATCTATTGTCATTCGTTCCTGTGAAATGCTCTGGGAATTTGTAATACGGAAACTCATCCCCTTCTTTGATGAACTGTCCATTGAGAGTGAGTGGATATGGTTGTCTCATTGGTGCAGTGAGAGCGGTAGGATTGAAGGAACCCTTATCTTCTTCGATCACGGACACTAGGGCATAATTCTTTGGGGCCTTTGAGAGAAGGGAGACAGCCACTGTCTATAAACTCTTGGATTGCTTCCTTCAATGTATGGCATTCTTCGGCGTCATGGCCATGTCCTCTGTGGAACTTGCAAAAATTGTCTATGCTCCATTTAGGAGGTCTTTTCTCCAAAGGAGGATTAAGAGTAGGGTCTTTTGGTGTAATAAAACCAATCGTCTTGAGGTGCTCAAGGGCTTGGGCATAGGGCATGCCTATCCTAGTGCGTTTGTTATAAATCACATGTGCCTTCACCATAGTCTTGCTTTTAAGAGAATCATCGATCCTCTTCATTGCTTTATTCATGTGAGAAGTGATGACCTCCATCATATTATTCGTTGGCTTTGGTTTAGTGTCCTTTTCGCTAACTGATTCTTGCAAATTTTCGTCCGAAGAAGTTAGTTCTCCTTTGGATAGAACACTGTCTACATAGTGCTTAAGGATGCCATGGATCAATTCCTCAAGAATTTCGAGGACCTGGGTGTTGGACTTCTCTAGCTAAGCGACTCGAGAAGCCAATGAGTTAAGGGTCTCATTCAAATCAGCTAAAGTCATGTCCATTCGAGCGTCTTTACTATCCGTTAGTGCAATGGTGTTGATCGGCGGAGTGTTACTTGAGAACCGTGGAACGAACCCTGTGTCTACGAGCGCAACAGTTGGTGCCTGCCCTATTTGCACATGGACCAAAAGTTAAATTCTACGTCGAATCAACCTATGATGCAATGCATGTCTTAGGGGTGATAATTCCCTTGCCAATTGACTGACTCAAAAAATGTAAAAGTGCATGAGCGTCGGAAATTTGCCCTTCCGCCTCTTATTTTCATTTTTCACTTTTTTTTTGTCATCATTTTTTTTTTGGTGAAAAGGGAAGAACTTAAATTAAACATAAAATAGTTTAGGCATTAAGCCTTATACAATATGCCGAATAAATGTTCATGAGATAACAAGGGGGGTGGGGGAAATAGCTTGTTATAACATCATCATCGATCAGAGTCCTACAATTACCAGCAAGGCTGTCAGCAAGTTTGTTAAACTCTCGTCCTTCGAATATGACCTTCGGATCTTGGAGTGACCGGAGTTGCTCCCTGCAAGCCATAACCATGGAAGTGTAAATACTTTCACCTAAGTTGTTAGAGTAAATAAGCTCAACGGCACGTTTACAATCCGAAATGATCACAAGCTGCTGTATGTTGCGTTGTACTCCCCGCTCTAGCCCTTCTAAAATTCCCATAAGCTCAGCAAGAAGAGGGTTCTGAGTATACCCACGTTTGTGGTATCCACTTAAACATTCCCCATTGCTAGTGCGAAAAATCGCTGCCACACTAGTTGGGGTAAAAGGCCCAATAAACGACGCATCAACATTGCACCTAGTACAAGTAGGAGGAAGATTAGCCATGGGAGGAGGGAACATAGGAGGTACCATTTGGATGTTTGTGGCTATTTGTAGTTCAAGTGTTGATCGTCTAGCATTTGCTATGATCGTGAATGGGTCACGATGTTCCAATACAAACCTATTCCTTGACTTCCAAAGTTCATAGCAAATGAAACTCACGAGCACACCCTTATTAACGCCATGGTCGGAGGAGGAATCCATGCAAAGGCTTTTTAGCCACCCTCTCAGCTCACCATGATCATGTGGGGGAGGAGGTTGGATATTAAGTGAGTGCCACACTTGTTGGGCATGTGGACACTCTCCTAAAATGTGGGTTGTGCTTTCCGCATGTGTCAAACAACACGGGCATATGGCTGTTTCAATGATCCCTCGACGGTGTAGGAGTTTGCAATGAGGCAAACGATCCCACCACACTAACCAAAGGYAACATTTCACAAAAGGAGAAAGGTTGGATGACCATAACCACATAATGTCAACATTTGAAGCTTATAGGTCTGCAAGTGTAGCATAGGCTAGTTTGGAGGAGAAGCGATTTTCAAAGGCAAAAGGGGAAATGGGTTTGTCATGCATGTGAGATAGTCGTGGGTGACTAGTAATACGGTCATTGAGGAAAGCTGGGAGGTCCATAGACAAGGAGTCAACATCCCAGTGGTTGTCATGGGAGGTTCATAGACAAGGAGTCAACATCATTTTTTTGCTTTTGTCTCTTTTTTTTTTTGAAAAGGCAAAGTTCAAAGGTCCGACGTCTGTTTACAATTGTATGACTCAAAAAAGACGTAACGCCTAGTGATTCTAGTTTACAATCACTTCGACATTCCGACGCCTAAGGAATGATCACCTTGTTATATGAGGACTGTTACATGATTCAATGACTTGTTTGTTATGAAATGCAAAGCTAGGGTCCTTAGTCTAAAAACACATAGCACATTGTCACGCTAGCATGAACCCTATATGCAAAAGAAAAACAAAAGTCCAGCCACCTAGAGTCAGCTGCTACGTTATCGAATGGGTCAATCCGGGTGTCCAAAAAGCTCCCATGGATAGGCTCAAAATGATATTTAACACATCCAGCCTGCTGTGATGATCAAAGGAGGTCTAAACCATTACGGCTTTGTAGTGCACGCAGCCACGCGTCATGGTAGGGATGGGCATCAGTCTTAAAAGTTGGTTAAATAGGTAGTGCACCAGCACCAATCTTAAGCGAGCCCCCCCGCCTTGTCTCAAGTGTAGAACACAGTTTTATGAGACGTGATACCTAGGAAACGGAAACTCAGTGCCAACGACCTAAGTTCCGTGTAATGTAGGGTGCCTAAAACACGGTGCTTACTTTAGGACGCTGAAATCGCGTAACAATTCGAGTATTACCCACACATCACTAAAGGTAATAGCTTTAGAGAAATCCCTATTGAAGTCACCAGAAAACTATACGGGTGCGGGGGCGTCACCGGGTCGGACTGGGTCCGGTCCCTCTACTCCGGGGAGGTACAATTTAAGGGCGGCTCGGTTTGTTTGCTAGAATTGAATTATTGCTTTTGCATATTGTGAGTATGCCTGGAGTTGTGTGTTTATACTCGAAATGAGTAGAGGAAGTCGCCACCGCACTTCCTTTGGGAAGCTGCGGAACCCGTTTTAAGCCTTGCCTATAATTGCATAAAGCAAGACGAAGGACTCCATGTCTGGTAGTGCACCAAAATTCTGGATTAGGGGACAATGGTAAGGGTGAAGTAGTGCACAGCACCCCCCCCCCCCCCACCGCATCTTGCGACCTCTACTTAGTTATTGCGAGTTCATTGTCTGAAAGACAAAAATAAACAGTTTTCCGTTTTAAACCCTAAGCATGCAAAATTACTAGGCGGGTTGTTTAACAGAATACTCTGCACATAGTGTCTAGTTTGTTGTGGCGTGTGTTGTTAATTCTATATTCCAGTAGCCTAATGCCGGTTGACCATAGTTATCTTATTAGGCGTGAAACACGAAATTTGCAAGTCTTTGTTAAAGCACATTATTGTTGTGAGACAAGCTTGCAAGCACTCGTGCGAAGAATTTAAAGTTATGCCTTAAGATTGCTTTTAATTTGAATTGCCAAATCGTTTGTAAATCAATATTACATGCTAATTACATAGAAAGTCGAATTTCTAAACAAGCATGCAAAAGGGGGTGTAGAATAGAGACGTAGACTTCAAACCTACCTCACAACACGATGTCGAACACCAAGAATGCTGCCTCGGACCCTTAGGAACCCTTGTCGAACCTTAGAACCCTTGAAAACCTCATAGATCTATTGCAATAGAGCCTTTGAATATGCTTTTATGTGTTTTAATTGTGTTTGAAAGAGTTTTTGAGAGAGAGTGAGAGAAAATCTGACGAGAGAGAGAGAGAGCGAGAGAGTGCTCGTCCAAAGTCGCAAAGTTCTTCAAATGAACGGGGAAGGCTCCCTATTTATAGGCAAGGGTCGAAATCGGCAAAAAACAGGTAAGTTTTGGGCCCAATTACGCCCAAAACTAGGCGTAATTACGCCCAAAACTAGGCGTAATTACGCCCAAAACTAGGCGCAATTGCGCCCAAAAAAGGCCTGGATTTTGGCCTTTTTGTATAATATTGTAATATAATCGTACATGATGTTATACGATTATTATTCGATATTATTGCGATTGTGTCGGATTTTATTGCGATATTCGAGATTCTTTTACCTCGAATAGCGAGATTGTAATGAAATAATATCGTAATATAATCGTATAAAATATATGCGCGATTTTATACGATCATAGTTGATATTATTGTGATTATGGCTGATATTACCATGATGCTCGGGGTTTTCGACTCCCTCGGGATGCGTGTCTCGAGGCGAAAATCCCGGGATGGCCCGCTATGCTCGGTTTTGCATATCTGCTTAAGAAATTTATAAATATTAAACCATAAATCGAAAAATTATGGAAAAAATGTGTAAAAATTCCTGGTGAAGAGTAGGGTGATGTGCTAAAGTTTTGGGAATTTTCGAATTGCGTTCATAATTTAAATAATTATTGAAWAAATAATTAAATTCTTGAAAATTCTGAAAATTGCCAAAAATGTTTAAAAAATGTTTAAAAATAAGTGAAAATTATTCYGAAATTAAAACTTATTTTTTGAGGTGCTAAATACTTGGAAGAGGTGCTCGGTGTAAGGGAATCTGGCTTTTTAGGGCCTGTCAGGGTCATAGCTCTCTCGATTTGACTTGTGTGTTGCGAGGGGATTCTTAACTTTGGCCGTTTTGGACTAGGGACAAATGTATGTATCTACAGTTGGAGAGGGGGGGAAGGGGGGTCAAATTGGGGGTATTGGTTCGCGATTCATGGGTGGTTAGCAATTCATTGGGGGTGTCAAATTGGGAGTGGTTCGCGATTTGGGGTGGTTGAATTGGAGGTGGTTGGTTCGTGGTGTGGTGTGGTGGTTGGCTCGTGGCTCTAGCACATTCAAGTGGTCGAATTTGGGTGGCTTGTGGTGCGCTCGGGTGGTGGCGAGAGTGGTGGTGTTGGTTAGGTGGTGGTGGTGCTGGTRAGGTGGTGTGATGGGTCAAGTATTGGTGGTGGTGGTGGGATCATGGGAAGAATAATGGTGGGTTAATTTTTTTGAAAAAAATAAATTCTGTTTTTTTTTTTAAATAATTTACTTAACCATTTTGGTTAAATTTAACCATAAAGGTTATAGTATGGAATGTTTTCATGATTGAGGGGTACAATAGAGAGAAAAAATTTGCGAGGGTATATTGTAGAATTTGCAAATTCATAGGGGCACAATGTAGAAGAATGTTTTTTAATTTTATTTTAGCTATTAATTTTTTTAAAAAAGAAAAGAGTAAAAGTTGCGGTTGCACATATCACCGTGGCTTTTGTGTTTTAGTTTCGTTTTTTTCACTTTGATTTAAAAGTTGCAATTATCACAAAAACCGCAGCTTTTAACCCTTAAAAGCTGCGGTTTTACACAATCATAACTTTTGACCCGCGACATTTGATATTTTTTCTACTAGTGTAAGGGTTAAGTCAGATTTTGAAATCAATAAGAACGTCTCAATTTTTATTTGTTGGAAAATTTTATACTCAATGCAAAGGATTTTATTTACCAAAATTCTTTCTATTGTATTTTTATGTGGAAGGAAGAGAAGGGTGTAGTGATTTATGAGAATTGGGTCCTTGATTAAAAAATGTACAGAAATTTATTAGAAACTGCCAACTACTCCAAAAATAAAGGGAAAATTGAAATTGAAAAATTACAACCAATTATCATGTATACTCTCTCTAGAATCACAAATTCGAGTTCGAGTTGCAATTCGCAACCTGATTTTGACCCACGTAACCTATTTATTTTATGAATTTTGATATAGTTGTTGACAATATTATGCTTATTAGTCTATTATTACGAATAAGTGCACCATAATTTTACTTATGATAATGTTATTAATAAACTATGAGTGCATGATAATTTGCTAAACAAAGAATMGGGTAGAAAATGGACCAACTCATTGAATACTATGTGAATTTTTTCTAAATAGGTTAACGGGTTGAAAACGGGTCATTTCATTTATTAAAATGTTGGGTTTCATTGAAATACTCAACCCGTTTAAAAAGGTTGTGTTTCGGTTTCTTATTTAAACCCGTTTATGTTATTGGGTCGACCTCAACTCAATTCGAATTGATCCATTTATTGCTCTAATTGTACAGTACTATAAAATTTCCAAATAACTAATTTCAATAACTACCCAATAATAAAATTTAGGATTATATCTAACTTGAAAATTCAGCAATATACTAGTTTAATGTTAATTATAAAGTGATGTGTTTATAAATTAGATGTATTTTCTTTGGGTTTTCTGAATTAAACCCATGAACTATTACGATTTCTCACCTGTGCCCCCTAGTTTTTTTTTCTCATTCGTGCCCCTTAATTATGGGGTAGTTAATTAGCAATAACCTTGACTTCATATCTTTGTTAACAACTCTTAACCCATTGTTATTTTGTTTAATTAACTATTAACTTTTAAAAGAAATCAAAATTGCAATTGTTGTAGGTCTGCATTCCATCCTACAAGTTGCGATTCGTGTAAGATTTACGATTTCAACTTCAATTCTACCTACAACATTGCGATTGTTGTAGGTCTGCAGTCTATCATGCAAGTCGTGATCCTTGAAAGACTTTTCAATTTTCAACTTCAATTCTACCTATAGCATTACGATTGTTGTAGGTTTGCGGTTTATCTTGCAAGATTGCGATCCTTGCGAGATTTCTACTTACAACATTGCTATTGTTGTAGGTCTGCAGTCTCCATTCCATCTTGCAATTTTGCAATCATTGCAAGATCACCTTCTGCATTTCTTTTCTGCGTTCCATCATGCAAATGAAAGTTGCAATGCTTGCAAGATTTCTACTTACAACATTGCGATTGTTGTAGGTCTGCGGTATGCGTTCCATCTTACAATATTGCGATCATTGCAAGATCCCTTTCTATGTTTCTATTCTGGGTTCCTTCTTGCAAAGTTGCCATCCTTTCAAGATTTCTACTTATAACATTGCGATTATTGTAGGTCTACAGTCTGCGTTCCATCTTGCAATGATGCGATCATTACAAGATCCCTTTCCGCATTTCATTTCTAAGTTCCATCTTGCAAAGTTGTGATCCTTGCAACATTTTTATTGTTGTAGGTATGTGGTCTGCGTTCCATCTTGCAATGTCGTGATCATTGCAAGATCCCATTCTACATTCCATCTCCATTTCTGTGTTCGATCTTGCAATGTTGCGATCATTGCAAGGTCCCTTTCTGCGTTCCATCTTGCAATGTTGCGACCATCTTAGTTTTAAAAAGTGTGAGGCGCTCTGAGGCGCTAAGGGTCCCTAGAGCCGAGGCACTAGGCACTAGGTGAAAGCGCTAGCTTTTAGGATATGAGGCGCGAATTTTTGCTAAATCCTTTATCGATCAAAAGTAGAACATATATAGTACTCAAAATAATAAAATAGCAATATTATTGATTTAAAATAGACATAAAGAGACATTGTTAATGCTATGCTACCGCAAAAGACTAAAACATACTAAAAATAAAAGAGAGAAGAAGAAAGCAAACATAAGAAACTTGGTTGATGACTTTGTAGGAGTGTAGAACACTAGAAATCATCATCATCATCACACTCCTCGTACTCATCCTCGACATAATCTCCATCATTGTCATTGTCTTCCTCCAATTCATCATCATCAAGTTGTACTCTAGAAGTAACATTTGGTGTAGGACTAGTCATAGGAGCTTTCCCTTTGTCAACTCTTGAAGAAGATCCTCAAACATCCTTTCTTTGTGATCTAGTGACATAACTATGCTCGTTGGCCCCGGAAGGTCTGCCAACAATATCCTAAGTCAAATCATCATCCCCAAAGACTAATTCATCTCCATCCGAGTTCTCGTCCATTTTACCAACTAATCACTCATTTCCATCATCAATCTCATCCAAAAGAATAGGATCAAGAGTGTCTTTGTTATTGTATCGTCGTTTCAAAGCACGATTGTACTTTACAAAAACCATATCATTCAATCGACGTTGTGCCAATCGGTTCTTCTTTTTTGTATGAAGCTATAACAATATTCAAAAATAAATTTTCATTAATAACTTGTATAATTTTTACAAATGCTAGGAAATTTTTTTTTTTTGTAAAAATTACTTACATGTTGGAAAACACCCCAATTTCTTTCACAACCACTTGCACTACAAGTGAGACTTATAGCCCTTACAGAAAAACGTTGGAGGTTTGGGGTTGAGGAACCATAAGAACTCCACCACTCTGCTAAATACAAGACAAGTTGAAGGTTTAAGTTAGTTCTCACACTTGAAAGACGATATAGAAAGTCATAAAAGTAATTACTTGAACTTAAAAACGAATACCTAGGGATTTTTGCTTCCTTTGCCTAATTGTCATATGATGTCCGAAGAGGCCGGTTGTATTTCTATAGGCATCAAGCTCCATTAGTATCTTATTTTGAAGTTCCACTTCCGGAGTTAGCCTCCCAATGAAATCATACAATCCTSTACGAACTTCTTCACAATTTGCTTGTTCGGGATTGTCATAATATAGTTGTGGATTAAGATAATAACCGGCGGCATGCATGCAAAGGCCTATGTAATTGGCTTTCCCATCTTTGATCAATGTACTCAAAGGCTTTCTTATAACGATTTTCTTTGAATGCAAAACTCTTAGAAATGGCCTCCTTAGCTCTATCCATGGCTTCATATATGTACCCCATTGGTGGCTTCTTTTCACCATCAACTAATCATATAGCTTTAACAAGAGGGCCCGTCAATTTAAGAGCATATAAAACATCCTTCCAAAATTGTTCTTTCAAAATGATAGAAGCTACTTTCTTCCCAACACCTTCCTTAGGCCACATAGAGGAATTCCATTCTTAAGAATTCACCATCTTTCTCAAGGTATTCTTTTGTCTATGAAATTGAGCAAGAGTTGTGAAAGAAGTAGCAAATCTTGTCATTGCCGGCCTATGCAAGTTTCTTTGATTAGTAAACCTTCTCATCATATTGACAACAGAAATGTGGCTATATAGATAGCCATACATAAACATGCAACGCTTTAATGCATTCTTAACTATAGGAATTTTTCCAATATCCTCCAACATTAAATCAACACAATGTGCCGCACATGGAGTCCAATAAAGATGCAGTCTTGAGGCTTTGAGCAATTTCCCACAATTTGCATATCAAAAAGTCATATTAGTTTTTTTAAATAATGAAAAAAAATTATCAAATTGTTCACAAAGTTAGAAGATGTCTTACCGTCCTTAACATAGTTAGATGCATTGTCAGTAACCACTTGAATAACATATGGTGCTCCAATTTCATCAAGCATACGAAACAACAAGTTGGCATGTTTCACAATCTCTGAAACATCCATGGAGCGAATGCACATTGAACCTTTAGGAGAGTTCACAATTAAGTTGACTATATCCTTTGAGGCCATGGAATCACGCCACCTATCTGATAAAATCGAGCAACCTTTTGATGCCCACTCTTTTTGTGCTCTTCCATCTCCTTATGTGTATCATCAACCTCTTATTTAAGGAGGGGAACTCTTAGTTCGTGCATTTTAGGTGGCTTTAATCCCGAACCATATTGACCAATTGACTCAATCATCACTTCACAACTTTCATAAGTGAAGGCATGAAATGGGATTCCAGCATCATAAAACCACCTAGCAATGTCTCTACAAACTTTGTCCCTCCATTGTTTGTCACAAGCTCCGCATATCCCTTTCCTTTCTTGCCTCGCTTTCAACACATCTTTTGGTGTTGATGTGACAAACATGTCCAATGGACCCTTCACCCTAGATCTTTTCTTTCCTTGATAGACATTTCTCTCATCATACTCATCAAGATCAACTACATCTCTAGGCATCATTTGAGTCACACTTTTTGCTTCGGCCTTCCTCATTATAAAATTCTTCACTTCTTCAGTCACATGTGGAAGAACATCAGGACAAACAGTCACATTTTTAAAACCTCCGACTAAATGTTGTTTCAAACTATTAACTTCTCCTTTAGCAACTTTAGTGCAAAAACTACAAGTCCAATTAACCCTATTAGAAGAGTCGACGCGACTTGTGCATACTTCCTTGCTGGATCAAGGGTGTCATTACTTGAACCCGTAGACATTCCTTCATTACCASAAATTTCTGAAATTGCAAATAAAATCCATTAAAACAATGTCTAAACTATCAATTAATTCTATAACTAATTTTGTGATTGAACATATAATTTTACAAGTCAATAGACTCACTATACATATTGTAAATTTGTAACATAATCACAGTAGCATAATCACGGTAGCATAATCACAGTAGCATAATCATTGTGAATTTGTAACATAATCACAATAGCATACTAACATAACATATAGTGACTAAATTAATGGAAGTTAGTAAGAAATATAGTGATATATATACAATTATACAATATGTATGTAGCATTGGAATACAAATAATTTAACATTAAATTAGTGAAGTTAGTAAGAAATATAGTAACAAACATGAAAATTAGATGAAAGAACACTCAGTGGAAAAAAAACGGCATTATTAAACAAAGAAGAAATAAATAAACAACAATTAAAAAACAACAGGGGAAAAAAATTGAAAAGGAGAAGAAATGTAAGAGTAAATAAAAAGGAAAAGTAGAAGAAGCAAAGAAGAAATAAAAAGGAGCAAAAAAAACAACAGAAGGAGAAGACGAGAAGTATATAAATTAAAAAAAACAGAAGGAAACGTACTTGAGAAGATTGGGTGCGGTGACCGGAGTGTTGGACGGTGGTAGATGGCCGGTGGTTATAGATTTGGATGGCTGTGAGGATGGACTGAGGAAGTGAGGAGTGACGTGATGATGAAGATGGCCTAGGAGGAGATGTCGAGTACTAGGGAAAAATAAAAGTGGCAAAAAAACAAGTATTTTGAAAGAAAAGTAATATAAAAGAAAGATATATCAATAAAAGATAAAGCAATATAACAGTTGGATTGCTTCAAGTTGCATGCAGTTGTAATTTTAATTTAAAAAATTATTTAAAAAGGGAAAAGTAACTATCTAGCATTTTTTATCAATGAAGCGGCGCTTCAAAGCACCTCATGCCTCACGCCTCAGGCACCCAGATCCACACTTTCTGGGATCGCCATACTCTGACCTACTGAGGCGTTTTTCCTAGCGCCTTGCTGCGCCTCACACCTAGACGCTCCTCAGGGGCGCTTTTTAAAACCAAGGCGATCATTCCAAGATCCTTTCTACTTACAACATTACAATTGTTGTAGGTCTTTGTTCCATCTTGTAAGATTGTAATTCTTGCAAGATTCTAGTCCCCTTGTATCTCAAATACATCATGTTCAAATCTCAAGCTCACAAAAACTTGACCTTTGTGGGATTGTATATACATATAAATATGTGTCGTCTCAATTGTCACACTTAAACTTGCATGCTTGTTTAAAATTGTCGAACTTGAAGTACTTTTGGAGGCATTTCAAGATCAAGATCAAGATCAAGCTGAAGGAGCGAGGAGCTCCCAAAGGCAATTACACCCACAAGTGCAGGTAAAAGTAACCTTTGTTTTACAAGTACTGAGCACTTTGACTGCTATCTTACAAGACTTACATCTATACAAACACAGCCAAAGTGAAGGGCTTCTGCAGATACCTAAATTTTTCCCTCCATAAGGCCAATGATATAACTATACCACATTGCAATTGGTCCAATTTTAAAGAACATCTGCCTCAAACAGTGTCGTAGAATCTCAATTTGCAGAGCTGAAACACCTTTTCTTGCCTAAAGCACCCTTAAAAATACTTTTTAATTTAAAAAAAAGTTTTAATTTATTTTTAAACATTTTTTTTAAATTTTCAGAATGTTTTTGGATTTTTCGAAGCATTTTTTTAATTTTTCGGAGTTTCTAGTAATTCACTTGGATTTGCGATAATTAACTAAATCATCAAAACAACTCAAAAAATCTCGAAACTTTAACAAATTGCACAATATCTTACGAGTAATTTTTCTCATATTTTTCCATAATATTTTGACTTGTCAAAAAATATTTATCAATTTCCTAAGTAAAAACGCGCACCCGAGCGAAACGGTTCATTTCGAGAGCTTTGGGACCGCTCCCGAGCGTGGGGCCTGCACAAATATCTCCGCAAATCATCCAGGGATATTGTGTCGTAATATCGACATCAAATAAAATACTAATGARTTTATTATGATTTTTATATTATGCGCATCTTGTAAAAAAGGCAAGAAAAATAGCACCAAAAAGTAAAGGGAAATTCTCGATGGTAATGATGAGTTTTGGCGAAAACCCAATGGTTGTGATGTGTTATTTTTTAATCCCAATGGTATTTATGTGTTTTAATTTTCATTCCCAATCATGATTATAAGGGGGATTTTTTTTCTATTAAGTAGGTGTTAAGTAGGGATTGATCAAATCATTTTTTTCGAATCCCGACCTCAAATTTAATTATAAAGGATAAAAGTGACCCCGAAAATGTTAAATGAGGTATTTTTCGAACAAATATCGAGGCTTGAAATTAATGCAACCCCGTATGTAGGTCGAGATTGATCTGGTCAATTTTTTTTGAATTTCGACCTCATATTCGACCATAAGGGATAATAGTGGCCCCGAAAACCTTCAATAAGGTAGTTTTGGACAAAATTTCCTAACATATAGCCCCCTACTTTACGGAAAATCCCTCATTTAATCACGGTTGGGAGTGAAAATAAAAACACATCATTAGCATTTGGATTATAAAAAACACGTCATTAACATTGGGATTCTGCCAAAACTCATCATTACCATTGGGAATTTCCCAAAAAGAAAAGGGGCAAGTTTCTTTCCTTTTCTTCCTCCTTGCCTACACAACAAGAAAAAAATCTATTACCAACCGTCCAAAACAAATCAAAAACGGTCGGTAAAAACGCGACGATCGGTATTTATTTGGACGGTAAATAAGGCTTAACCGACCGTTCAGCGGTCAATAAAATTTTACCGAGTTCCACTAAGAATAGAAGATAATCTCCGACGATTTATAACGGACGAAAATTACCAACCGTCAAACGATCAGTAAGTTTACATATTTGCGACCGTTTAGCGGTCGGAAACCATCCATTAAAATGTGGCATTAATACATAGAAAACATTTACCGACCGCTGAACTGTCGGTAAATGTTTTCTACAAATTAAAAAAAACTGAAAAGTTGTCAAAGCGTTGTTCTGACAACTTTTCAACATTTATGAAGCCAACAAAATTAAAACAACAAACTATTAAAACCTTCTACTCCTTGTGTATTACTTTTACAACTTTACAATAAAATCACAACTTTACAGTAAATCACAAAAAAACAACAAACTAAATCTTGAATGTCAGTACAATACCAAATAACAAACTAAAATCTCTTCAACAAATTCTTGAAGTAATCTGGAATGAATGTCCTCAGAAAGTTGAGCTCAAATCTGAAGCAAAATCAATAAAACATAACCATCAAATGAACAAAATAGACTTAGAAAGTAAAACAAAAAAAATAAATGAAATTAAACTACGGAGTATGTAAAAAAATCAACAACAAAAAAATAAAAATAATGTCAGAATAATGTCGAAACCCCAAAATAAACATGGGTAACATTCACTCGAACTAAGATACCCAAGTAAAATTAGAATGAAAATTTAAGAAAAATACACAGATTTAGAAGAAGAGAAATGAAAGTTATGTAAATAGAAATTGAAAAAGAAATCAGTAGAAAACCCTAAAAATTTTGAACTAAAACACCCAATTAAAACCTAAAATTTAGACCAAGATTCCCCAAATAAAACCCTAAAAATTTCGACCGAAAAGAAATTGAAAAACCGAATCAAAACAAAATTTAAAAATCAGAAAGAAAGCATTAAACGATTTTTGATCTGATGAAAACAAGGAAATTTGGAATTTAAAACATAAACCAACCTCCATATAAAATAAAAAAATGAAAATGAATAATAAAAAAGGTTAAACGAAAATCAAAGAAACGAAAAAGAGGAATTCAAAGTAYAAAATAAAATCAGAAATCGATTTTAATTTTTATTTAAAACACGAAAAAAACAAAAAAAGCCCTACAATTGTAGACCTAAAACAACGAACGAATTCGAAAATTTGAAACAAAAAAACAAAAAATAAAACCTAGATCTAAACAAAAACGAAATTAAAATCAAACGAAATTCCCCAAATCTGAACTCAAACAAAAGAAAAAAAACAATTGAAAAACATACCTTATTTGAAGCCAAGAAGGGTGCTCGTTGGTGGTGATGGCGGCTTGGACGCGGCGAGGACGAGGCTTGGACGCTCTTGGGCGTGGTGAGGATGAAGCTTGGTGGTGAGTCGGGAGGAGAGATGAGAGAGGAGAGAGGTGAGAGGAGAGTGAGAGACGTGTGAGGTGAGTGTGGAGAGAGAGAGTGTAAGTATTGGTTAGATAAGGGTGAGAGAGAGTCTTGGGTTAGAAAGTGTAATACTTTGTATAAGAGAATAGAGAGGTGATAAGGTGTTGGTCGGTTGGGTGTTATTGGGATTCTAATTTTTTTTGTTTTTAAAATATATTTACCGACCGTCTACGGTCGTTAATGCCACGTAGGCGGCGGTAATTTTGTATCCAAGTAAAAAAAAATATTTGACCATATTACCGACCGTCTAACGGTCGGGAAAAATGAAAAACGGAAGGTAAATTCCGTTTGTTTTATAAGACAGTCGGTAAATTTATAAAAACGGTCGGTAAATTGCGTCCTATTTTTGGACCATTTTTGTGACGGTCAGTAAAATCCGTCGTTAATAACGCAGATTCTTGTGGTGCTATAAATATGCACTTTCCCTCGACTCATTCAATAACATTTCACAACTTCCAACTTTCATGACTCTCTCTCTCTCGCTCTTTCAAAACTCATCTAAACTTTTTTCAATTCAATACACATTCTAAAAACATTTAAACACATTCAATTCAAGAGATCTAGGAATTCAAGGCGTTCGTTCAAGGATTGTTTCGACTATGCTCTGTTGGTATAACCTATGAGACCGAGGGACTCATAGAAATTCTCTCCTTCTACTCTTTTCTGTTTATTTCATTTCGTTACTTTCGTTTATTTCTTTATCACTTTAAATAATGTAATATGGATTAATAAACTATTTGATAGTAATTAAGATGTAAACACTAGTACAAAAATGGCTATTTGCGTCGCACGCTAAACCCCTATTTGCGTCGCACTTACAGGCGACGCAAAAGCCTCACGCAAATAAGAGCTAAAGCTATTTGCGTCGCACCTAGGTGCGACGCAAATGGTTAGCTATTGCGTCGCACCCTTAGTTAAGGTGCGCGACGCAATATGACTTTTTTGATTCAGGATAAGTGTTATTTGCGTCGCACCCTTAGTATTAGGTGCGACGCAAATGACTTTTTTTCTTCAGGATAAGAGCTATTGCGTGCGACCCTTACTAAGGTGCAGCGCAAATGACTTTTTTTTACTTCAGGATAAGAGCTATTGCGTGCACCCCTTAGCTAAGGTGCGACGCAAATAGCTTTATTTATGAATATGTTGTTTATCTCATTTGCGTCGCACTGTAGATTAGTGGCGACGCAAATAGAGTTATATTTTTTTTTTTAATAATCACAATTGCTCATTTACTATACAAACCTGTATACGATACACAATTATAAAAATAAAACTACATTTTTACAAAGGATTATTACTAATAATTTAACATAATTAGTAAAAAAATAGCAACATATCCTTTGCAATTTGCACGCCCTATATAAATATGGATGCTTCTATACATGATATGCAATATAACCACCAAGATTTTTGGTATCATATTACCCAATAATCAACTAATAATAAGAACAACTCCATACCACCTCTTGAAAGTTGACAAACACCATATAACCACTATAACAACATCGGCTCTTAAAATAATTCAAGTACATACTCAAATCAAATAATAAAAATCAAAATAATTAATCAAGTACCAACATAATTGAGCGAATAATCAGACAACATGGCAGCATCTCCTTTATAATTTGTAATCCGCCCATAATTATGGGGAAATTGAACCTTGTCACATATACATTTACACCCAACAAGAGCTTTTGCTCAGCACATCGCCAAATAATCAACCATAAGCAACAACACCCACTAAGTTTTCCATAGTTCTCCAAACAAAAATAAAGCTATCAATGCTACCACACTTTTCAACAAGCTGAATTTGAACATAATTCCAAAAAACAAATCACATTCAATCCATAATGGGGAATAGGATCTAGTAAACTCAGTTTCAACCATATTGAATATCATATTAAATTAGCATAGCTAGACATACTAATCAAATAATCCTTTCAATATTACCAACAAGTATGGCAACCTCAACCTGCAACTTCACTAATCTCTTCATCGAGGTGACGGTTTTGTTCTCGGCATAATCCTACAATATTAAAAACATAGTACTAGATTAGTATTTTTCATAAAGTATATTTCAGAGCCCCTACTGCAAGTGAACATAAAAAAGTATAATATGTTTAAAATATATATACCAAATATGCATATGTATATTATGTAGAAAAGAACACTACCCACAATAAATTCTCACTCTCATTGTAATCTCTACGGCAATTTCAAATCATGTAGCGAGATTACATAAAATAGCCACATTCTCGTCTCGGATTGTGTTAGCACACTAGAAAAATTTAACATACGAAGATATTATTTTGCGTCGAACATTATATTCACATACTATACATTTTTTATATAATTGAAATTAATGTACCTGCGCATTTTTCCAAGTCAACTTGACTCTAGATGAAGTGTCCTCCAACCGCTTGAAGTTTAAGCGGAAAAAGGACTACATAAAAGCCAAAAATTAATCCAACCATTAATTGAAATATTTTGTAATTAAATCCAAACACAACATCACGGGAAGTATAAAATACTTATTCATTGATAATTGATTGATAAGCTCTCTTCTTCTTCAGAGGATCAAACACATACCCTCATTTGAGAGGGACAAAGCACTAGAAGATCCAATGATTCCTACAATTTTTGGAATATATGTATGGTAAGCTTCAAGCAAACTTCTCATGATATTCAAGAAATATTCAACAAATGAGATGTTGGGGAATACAATTTATTACTACTTTCATGTACGGGCATAAGATAAACCTCTTTTTCTTTGTTTAAATCGAACTGACATGTATCGACAACTCCATCCGCATCATTGTGTATCATTGTTGATGAATTAAACTCGGGCCACTAAATCCTAATTGAACTTGGACCTGTCATAGTACAACGATGATACAAGTCCCTACAATGTATTTACATTATATATTAGTATTAGTATCTATATAAAATTTATAAGAAGTAAAGATCGACAAAAAAAACCTCTACATCATTGATACTTGCAAAAATAGGCACATTAAGCCATGCTCCTGTAAGAAGTTGCATACATCATCATAATTGACTAGATGAATCATCTGATTCTTTTCATAATGGAAAAACCCTTGTGTCCAATCAAATTATGGCAACCACCCTGTGGTACATTTGACCATCAACGCATGCATGTTATCGACATTTTTCACTCATATTCTCCAATGCCATTTTGAAAGCAGACTTCTTTTTGGATTATGAGTTGACTCATTTGTCCCGACACCACCACTCTGAATGTTTGACACTTTTTTTTCTGTACATTTTGCTCATTAATTTCCTAAAAAGATTGTTATTAATAGTGACTGTATAATAAACTAATAGTGATTACATCAAATTGTATAATAAACTAATAGTGATTAGATCAGATTGTATATAATAGTGACATTAATAAATTTATTAGTTTATGAAAGCGTATGGTCTTGGGTAGTGCACTCTCACTGTCTTTTCTAAACTTTATTACACTAAGTCATATTACAAGTGTGTCTAACATTATATCAGTGCTTCTTTGGTGGCTTTTCGACTTATTTGAAGCCATCCTAACAAGCTACATACTAGCCTTATAGTTGTCAGAGCAAATTCTTTTAGGTTCCTCCAAGTGCACCTAAGGGTGTTATGCTCTACTTATATACTCATTGAATGTTATTTCATTTGATTATTAGTAGGCGTCGAAATAAGGGAATTAACCGGAAATGAGACATGATACTACTAACTTAAAGTGTATTCGAGATCATACATAAGGATTTAATTGGAAGTGTGAAACTTTAATGACACCTTTGGTAATGTTGCTTATAGTATCATTATTTGAAGTCCCCTATTTCTACAGTTGTATGACTAAATGGCTAATCTCTTTGTTAGGAACCCAAAACGATCCCGTGATTTTTACAGGTAGGATATACAYCACCTACTTAGACATCTATAGTAAAGGATCTCAACTTATCAGTAGCACAGGTGAGCGCATATTCCAAATCTAATGGCATTATTTGGATTGGATTAAATTAATTCTGAAGTTAACAACAAATAATTAGCAATTGAACCATTCTACGGAGTTTAAGTATAGCAGTATACTAATTGATTCAAACAATTAACAACTAAATTAATAAAGCAACTCTGAAATCAGAAAATTAGCGACTATAATCAATCAACCAGAATCAGAATCATCTTAGACATGCACTTTATACTCGAGTATAATATAATGAAACTATATGCTATTATGCTTATTGTATATCAATAATGAATACTTTACATTATAATTATTGTAGAATAAATTATTGTAGACTTATCGCAGCAGGAACAAAGCATTTTTGTAGAATTGCAGCAGAATAAATTATTGTAGAATATACGAAATAAATTATTGCAGTAGGAACAAATAAAAAAAAACCCCACTTGAGAACATCAGCAGGAACAACAGCAAAAACAACAACAAGAACAACAAAGACAACAACAAATAGAAAATATGAGAGTTAAATATAATAAATAAAAATATATAAAATATACCTTCAACAAGAACAACAGCAGGAACAACAACGACAAGAACAACAGCAGGAACGTACAACAACGACAGCACCCAACAACAACCAAGCCACGACAACAACTCCCAATAGCAACCCAGCCACAAACCAACCAAAGACGGCGACGAGGAACAACAAAGACAGCAACAGCGTGCAGAATTGGGGGCGTGAATGGCTGCAGAACAAGTGCTTCTTCGCCACAAATTAAATCGTGAATGGNNNTGCAAATTAGGGCGTCAATGGCTGCATTTCTTCAAGAATTAAAGTTTTAATGGCTTCAATCGGGGACCTCAATTGGCGATGCAAATTAGGGCTTGAAAGGCTGCAATTCTTCAACAATTAGGGCGTGAATGGCTTCAATCCGTCACCTAAATTGGGGSTGAAAATTAGGGCTTTGAATGTTCATGCGTGGTGATGAATTTAGATCGAATTGTTGCTGTGAAGTTGATCGAATTGTTCTTATGTGAACTCGTTTTGCTGTGAAGGTCGATGAAATGTTTGTTTGGAGAGCGTATGTCGTGTGAGAAGTGAGTTGAAGTTGTTTTTTTTATGTCAATAATTCCATATGCGTCGAATGTAATATTAATGTGACGCAAATGACTTAGCTCTACATCTATTTGCGTCGGATTGGACAAATGTTCGACGCAATTCAATCACCTATTTGCGTCGCACCTGAGCCTAAAGTGCGACGCAAATAGCGTAGCACATTTTTGTACACCATATACTAGCTATTTGCGTCGCGACTGAGCCTAAAGTTCGATGCAAATAGATAGAACTTGTTATATTTGCGTCGCATGCACCTTGGTGCGACGTAAATAGCCATTTTTGTACTAGTGAAATAAACTTTTCTCTTTCTTCTTTCAATTCAAATTCAATTTCAATATTATTGTCATTACTAACTTCTCTCTCTGTTTTCTTTGTGTAAATAGAGATTCGAAAGGCGATTTGATTTCAATACTAACTTTTTCTTTTGATTTGCCTTATCTTAAATAGCGATACGAGGTAACTCTCCTTCTTCTTCCTCCTTGTATATTCTTTAGTCATGTTCTTGTGCATATTTCTCTAATCACCATTAATTCTTGTTAATTGAGGACTTGTTAATTGCTTGTCACGCCTAATAGGATAATTATGGACAAACGGTTTAGTATCCTTGAATCTTGATCGAAATCAAAGAGACAAAAATTAATAGTTTTTACATGCATTAATCAATTCACCTAGTAACTACTAAGGATTAATACGAACATATGTGTTGTTCAATGTTATAATTGGTGAATTTGCAATGAGACTGAGTAGAGGTTGCTAGATGCCGGGGGGGTTAGTTGTTGTGCACTACTTCGCCCTTACCCTCATCCCCTAATCCAAACCTCGGTGCACGACCAGACATGGAGTCATTCGCCTTGCTTTATACAATTATAGGCAAGGCTTAAAACGGGTTCCACAGCTTCCCGAAAGAAGTGCGGTYGCGACTTCCTCTATTCGATTTCGAGTATCCATAGTTCTCGATGCCAGTATAATCACACTATGCAAAATAGTAAGGATTCCATTCTTCGCAATACGGTGTCTCACTGAGTCTGTACCCCACAGGGCAGAAGGACCAGATCTGATCCGACTTGGTGACGCCCCACACCCGTACATCGCTCTACTTAACCCGTAGATGTATATTTAATTTATACACCCGACTACAACCAATATAATAGCTTTCTTACCTGGGGGTAAGTCTGATAGGCGTGTCGCGCACCCAACAAAAGTATCCTAACTTTTCCTCCTAACTA
>SNQN01007381.1:22512-33692 GCA_008642245.1 Bassia scoparia | reverse complement strand
TCCTTTGCTAAATAATTGCTCAAAATTTTGGGATTATCGCAAAATTGCAAAAGTGGCGCAACACATTTTGTCGGCAAAGATTTGCTTTGGAAGATATTCTCGATTCAGAACTATTGTCGGTTAGCTTTCAATATATTCTTTCTTTTTTTAATCATCGTTTAACGTTCTTTTCCGACGTTAATCATATGAATTTTATCAAAATCAATGTTCGGTTCTTATATAGAATGTTGAGTTTATGTGAGGATTAGCCTGAGTAGTAATAATTTTGAATCATAATAATTTTTCGAATTAGTGGTGATTAAATGATTATGGTCATCTTTTATATGTTATTCTCTTCTTATTTCCTATACAAGTTTTCTATTTTTGCTTCTAAATTACTTGTCTCCAATAACATTATAAGATGCAATCGGTGAATTTTATCGGCACACTCTAATTTTTCTAAATGAGAATTGTAATTTTAAATTTATTTCTTTTGATAAATATCTCTTTGTTATCATTTCACATATTAGGGGGTAAAACAACAAAATTTTTAATAAGTAATATGGATTGATCGTGAGTAAAAAAAACAATAACTACGAGTAGAGAGTCTAATGCATTATTAAATTTAGAGACATTATCAAATCAATCTAGTCTCACAACTTACAAACCAATTGATTAGATCTTTCACGTATATTTTAAGCTAATTTAACAATTCAAATTGAAGTATAAGAAAACTTAGTTGGCTAGAATTTCCTTTCATCCTAGTATTTGGATCGATTTTCAAATTTCTTCTTCACTAAAAGGTGCCAACACCAATAACTAATACATCAATTAATTATGGAATAGAAATAAAAACTGCTGACGGGTTGTGATTTTCACACTTTTCTCATTCATATGAACAATCATTAATTGTTTTGAGAGTCGATTTTGTATATAGGAGCTAGTGGATCTTTGTCGATAGGTGTGTGTGTGTGTGTGTGTGTGTGTGTGTGTGTGTGTTGTGTGTGTGTGTGTGTGTGTGTGTGTGTGTTGTGTGTGTGTGTGTGTGTGTGTGTGTGTGTGTTGTGTGTGTGTGTTGTGGTGTGTGGTGTATTTTCCTTTTCTTTTTATAGATCATTTCTCTTTTCTTTCTTTTTCATGATTCTTCATTCAACTTTATCTCTTCTCTTTATTGCTGATTTCTCCTCTCTCTCTCCTCTCATTTCTATCACTCACTCAATCATATCTGGTATCAGTTTCAAGGAAGTTCAAGCAAAAAGAAACAGAAGTTGTAGTCGAGGTGAGGTGAGGCCAAACTTTAGCTCCTAGTGGAGAATCAGCTCTCGTGAGGTATGGGAGTCGTTTGGCAAATTTTGTTGTGTTGTTTTTATTTGAACAAAGGAGAACCTACTTTGGGGGGGGGGATTCATTACTTTGTTTATGTTTATCATTAGGACTTATCCAAAGGAAATGCTAAAATTTTAGCTTGTCTATCTTCTACATTTTGGGAAGAATTTTTATCGGTGATGATCTTCATTTGAGAAATTGGCCTTTGTTAACATGGATGGTTAGCGAATTCAATGGTGCTAGTTCAAGTATTCAAATTCTTGAAAAGGCATATAGTTTAATGAGTATACTATGTTATGATTATTCATAAAATGAGTATGATTTTATATGACAATTGTTTGATATTGATATGAATTTTTGTGACGTAAATCTTTGAGCAAGGAACTTCGGACTACAATTCAAGATAAATCAGTATCATATCTGATATAATCAAGCAAATAGAATATAAGATGAATCGAATTAGACTAGAATCAGACCATAATTAAGAGAATCATACTATAATGAACTACTATTAACAAATCTTTCCAAAGAATCAAACTATCAATCAATCAATCAATCAATCAAAAGACTTAATTCAAGTAAGTCGGGTCTTTCTAACTGAAAAATGATTATTCTGAGTCATCCAAGATTTTCCTCCTTCACCCTATGATCGAAGGCTTCTTTCTCTTAGTAACTAACTGCTTCATATCTTTTCTAACTCTTCAACCAGTCATTCTTTGGTTTCCTTGACCTCGTTTGAAAATCTCCATGATCCCATCTTCATCTTCGTATCGGTTCCCTCGAGTCATTTCTTAATGTTAAACATAACGCAAATGATTTCCTTAACTTCTCGCATCATCCGCAACCCCAACTTTTCTACGTTGTAAATTCATTTGGTTTATCCGTAGCATGATCTCGCACATCCATTGAACATCTACATCTCTATAGCCCCTACCCTTTAATATTCTCCCTTAGAAGACACCTTCAGTGTTAGCATAGCAGCTAACATTCATTTATAGGCTCTGGTAAGATTTTTCCTTCAACTTTAAAAGGATTGCTTCGAGCGCATAGAACTTCCCGTGGCCGCTCTCCATTTAATGTCACCGTAATTCATCCTTGAGCTATATCTTGGTCCAATATCCAATTGTTTTGGATGGATTTGACCAAGATACTTAAAACTCACTCTTTAGATTAAATCTTCCGTCCAAACTTACCACACACATCATTTTTACCCCTTCCTTTGAGACCCAAAAAATGACTTTCTAACTACTCATCTTATCAAGCTGACTTTGAATACCTCTATATTCCAACTTTTTGTCCCATTGCACTATTTGCATAAATCCTAGTTTTATTTCATCCACTAAAACAATATTAATCAGCAAAAAAACACATACACCACGGCCTCATCTTTGGATTGGTCTTGTTACTTTTTCTTAACAATGCAAAAAAAGGAAAGAGGCTTACGTTGTGACCTTGATGGAAACCACTTGTTATATGACAATCCTTTGTCAATCCATCACAAGTCCTCACATTTTGTTTGACACATCCGATACATGTTCGTAACCACGTCAATATACCTTCGGGGAATAATCTTTTTTCAATATTGCCCACCAAAGTAATCTTTGGCACTTGCCATGTCCTTTCTAAATCATTTGAAACATATGGTCCGTTTCTTCCTCGTCTCTAAAAAACTCAGTCATTTGGCTTACAATGAATGTTTCCATTTGTGGATCTCTTGGGCATAAAACCAATTGATTTATCTATATGCTGTGTATTCCTTAACCGATGTTTCTATTGAGCGTTCCCACACCTTCATAGTAATGGGCTTTATATTAGCTTGATCCTCGATATTAGTACAATCTTTGAGTATCTTCATTATTGTTCTTATACATGGATAGGTGCTCTTTCGCAATTTGTGGGATCCTTGAAGGTCTTCCCAAACTAACAAACTTAATTAAAACACTTATCAATAATAATTAACAAATGAATTAAATCATTATTAGCAAGAATTAGATTTCTATGAAACAACATTACTTAAAAACTAATCAGTTTAAAGAATCAAACCAAACTATCAACAATAACCAAAATAATTAACTTAAATTAATAAAAAATGCCTACCATCATGAGTTAGATCTCTAATTAACACATTACTCTAAAACAAATGGAGTATATTACCAACTATTTATTCTTTGGCCAATGTCCATCAAACATTTTGGATTCATACTCTCAAATAAAATTAAGAATTTCAATGAAAATTAGGGGTTATTCAACAGGAGCTTCAAATCGAATCGATTAAGGTGTAGGCTCATTCATTTGCCCGTCAATGCTCCTTCATCACACATGTCTCGCCATTATTCAACCTCGTGTCTCCTCAACTCATTGCACTCCATCTTCCATCGCATAAGCCACTTCCATCGTTTCTCTGGTGATTGAAAGGGATCTTGCCTAAGCTGGAATTTCTGTTTACTATCAAATGTATCGATCTTAATTTGACTTCTTTGATGTTTTTACGTTGGTTTTGATTTCTCTCTCCTTGTATTTTTCCTCGCATCATTTCTTTCTTTGTTCATATTCATTCTCTTTCTTTTCTTCAAACTCGTATTTCCTCCCTTCAATTTTCTTTTCCTCTCACTTTTAGCTAGGAAGCCTCATACATGACTTGATTTATGAAAGCTGGGTGAAATGTCCATCCTATCGTGCCCTCTTAATGGCTGGAGTTACCAATAGCTCTAGTTGGCTCATACTTTCTCATATAGCCCTCATTCCACAGGTTGTAAGATGGAAGGTTTGATTTGCGCGCTAAGAGTTATGGCAACCCAATTCACTAGGCGAATTTAACTCATTTATCAAGTCGTTTGTCAAACTTTATCAATCAAAAAGGATTTTTTGTATAATACCACCTTTGTTTACCACTTCTTTAAAATTCCACCTTTTGTTTTTTTTTTAAACAAATTCCCACCTTTTGTTTCCAAATCTTTTAAACTCCCACCTCCTTACATTTTTGTTAAAAATTCTTGTTAAATGTAGGGTTATTTTTCGTAATTTACTTTAATTTCATGTAACTCACTCTTCTCCCTCATTGCATCTCCTCTCATAATCTTCTTTCTTGTTTTCAATTCTTCTTCATTTACCAATCCAAACAATGGCCCTAATTAGAAAATCCAGATTCAATTGACGGAGCAGAATCAATTGGGGCAAACATTTCATCTTCAATCGTCGTCAAATTTGGGGCCAAAAATTACGATTCGTCGAGGAAGAAAACTTGCACCTTCACTGAGCTACAGAGAGCGGGCGAAATGACAGGGTTCAACAGCTATCTTCTGTGGTATGGTTTGGTTCATGGTGATTTAAATATGAACTTGGACGACTAGGAAGGACCAATGCATTGCATAACCCCGGTCTATGAACACACAATAAAAAAATAGTATATACAAAATCTCACTTTTTTTCTCTCTCCTATCTCTCGCTTGACCTCTTGAGAAAATTTAGAAAAGCTGCATCATCTCAGTTCATGTCCACATACAAAGAATCAATATGGATTCGATTTCTAGCCCAACACTGTATACCAATAGAAACAACAGAATTGGTCACAATTCTCCGCAAACAATCTCCTTGCAGTCAATAATTTTTGGCCAATTTGACGGACGATGAAGATGAATTTTTGGCCCAATTTGACTTTCTGCTCCGTATCAATTGAATCTGGGCATTTTTCTTGAATTAGGGGCCATTGTTTATTGGTAAGAAGGAGAATTGATAAAGACAAGAGAAGATGTAGAAGAAGGAGATGCAATGAGGGAGAAGAGTGAGTTAACATGAAATTAAATTAATTTACGAAAATAACCCTACATTTAACAGAATTTGTTAACGAAATGTTAAGAGGGTGGGAGATTTATAAAGGTTTGGAGAACCAAAAGTGGGAATTTAAAAAAAAAAACAAAAGGTTGGGAATTTTTTAAAAAGTGTAAACAAAAGGTGGTATTATACAAAAAATCCAATTCAAACTAACTTTTGTAATTCTGAAAAAAAATTCATTTATCACATATTTTTTTACTTTTCAGTTTTTTTTGTCACATGGGATTACTGCTTTTCACCTTTACGCCCTAAAAATTCTCTTGTGAGAGCCACGCAGCGGCAGTTTTTAGGCTCCCCAAATGCATTTTGGGCTCCTCATTGATGCTGCATGCTCCCTTATTATGGGGCTTTTCCATATTTTGGCACCTCCACAAATAATGAGGAGCTAAACTTTGGGGCCCAATGCTTGCAAAAGCAAAATGTTTCCTGCACTTTGCCATTCACGTGAAATGGGATGGTGGTGGGTGGACCCATGCGAATTTTTTTTTTTTTTTCTTTTTCATTTCACATTCACATACAACGGCTATGTATGATTTCAACTGTTTTTATTTAAACGGTCATATTTACAAGGCTATCATTTACAACGGCTATATTACAAACGGCTTATTTATAACAGCTAATATTTTTACTTATAAATAGAGTGCATTTTACATTACACTCCAAATTCATAGCATTATTCATTTTCGTCGATAACTAAATTCTTGGAGTTCTCAAAGAGTGTAGTCAAATTATTTATTTTGAGTTATTCGATTCATCCGTACATAGATGGATCAAATAATCCAAATTTTAGGAACATCTATTTTTTAATCCAAATTCCACCAATTCCTATTTTTGCTCAAAATCATTCACAAGAAAATCCTAGCAAAAAACATTCCCAATAACAATATGTTAAGTAATCCTCTATTGCTTCTGTTCCAAAATTTTCTTACTCAAAGTCAACAATATTCACAATTCATAACCCAACCAACACGTAAGGTTTATTCATCATACTGGCACTCATCTTTTAAACGTGCGGTCTGGTCGTTATAATACAACTTAGTATGAACATATATGAGAGAGAGAAAATGCATGGGATAGAAAGTTCATTATTCATTGCAAAGAGACTTGGTTCCGCACGTCTTGGGAAATTTGTCAAGGATGGTACGAGACTGTGATTATGAGTCTTATTTCCGCTAGGTGTGTCATTTATTGTAATTTTAAACTTTTCGCTTAAAGATGTTAATTTACTTTGTTATGTATGTATTGCAACTACGTTTTGTTTGTTAATAATGTTCATTTTAATCGTAAATTATTTTCATTTTTCAAAAGAATTAAGACGGCAATTAATAACAAGATTAAAAGTATTAATTTAAAGATTAAAATTTAAAAAATTATTCACAAAAAAATTATTATTTAACGTAAACGATGATTATTATTAACACAATTCAGTTATAATATTAATAACTGAATAGATTTTATTGGATTGTAATTAATAAATAGGTGGGCCATAGGGATAGGAGAGGAGAAAGTTTTGGGGAAGGCCTTAACATGCGTGTGTGATGAAAATTGGGAGAGGGTAAATGAAAAGTTGTGGAAATGATTGTTGGCGAAAAGAGGAAAGGAGGAGAAGATTGGTTGGGGAGGCTCATTTGATGCGGGTGGTCTTGAGACAGCAAGGTTGCACAATAATTTAAAGATTGTCTAAAATCATTTTAGGAAGTAAACAATGACTATATGCCAATAGTTATTGTAGTTTCTCCTTTGTACCAACAACCAATCAATAATCTGACACTTTTCATTCTTTCTGGCTGCAACTGCACTCCAGTCTCCAATTTCAGTGATATTCGTGTACGTTGTGTCTTTTTCATCAAACGATCACAAATTCTTAACTATACTTTTGATTTTTACAAAACTGCAAAATCCAGTTGTATAAATACAGGGACAGAAAATACAAAATTAAAAGCTTATATAAAAAAATGGCTGATGAAATTCAAATCAAGAAATCAACACCCATCATCTCCTGCAACTCCCAAGGCTCTTTATACTCACCCCCTTCCTCCTCCTTTCCCGGTTTCTCTCTCCTTTTCACTTTTTTTTTTCTTTATTGTATAATTAATATTCTATTTCTATTTATACAGTTATTATGCTTAAATTCTTTGTCATTGAATTAAAAATTTTGGTATATATTTGATTGGGTGTGGATTTTGAATAATCCAGAAAGAAGAAAGGGTTGAAGAAGAGGAAATAACAGCAATGGATAATAAAAAGAATACAAGTGGTTCAAAGTTACCCCAGGAAAAACCCAATGTCCCCGACAGTCTTCAGTAATTTTCTTCTCTCTTTTGTTTTTTAGTTTTTTTTAATTAATTTGTTGATTTTACTTTTATTAATTMTAGTTTGTCCTATGCAAATGTGAGATGTTATTGTTAGTCTATTATTTTAATGTGATGCCAATTTCGGAGTTTTGGTTAATTGATTAGAACTATAGAAGTGGATTGGATGATTAAATATTGTACCAGTAATTGTTAGGGATTTTAAGCAAATTATTCCTTTTTATTAGAATTGTCAAGGGGAAGTGGCTACATAACTTGGACCTCTATTGGGTCAATCTAGCCATGAATAATTAACATCGCACGATGTAACGATATTAAATCTATGCACGGGTATAATGATGTAAATATATACGGAGTACTCCGTAGAATATTTTGCACATGTGGTTGTTCTTGTGTGTGGATTAAAAATTCTCATACTGTATGAGATTGATCATTTCTCCGATCTAAGTAACCACCTAGCCTTAGCGGCCTTCCAATTAAACAGGAAAGCAGCGAGGATGCCCGTGTAGTGAGATGCAGAGTATGATTAACCAGRGTAAAACTTTATACATTACAGACTAGTTTTACTAACCACTTTTGTGGAGCTGATTGTAATTTGATTACAGGAAGAAAACACTGTAGTCTGTAAAAGCCAAGCACTGAGCGCTTTCAGTAGGCTGCTTGCTTGTTAGAAGTTTTATCCTATGATGTACTGGATCTTACAATCTATTGCTTGTGAATATTGTGGCAAATAAAAATGATTGTCTTAAAGAGTTAATAAGGGTGAATAGAAGTACTGATGACCAAATATGTTATGTGAWGTTGGTTATGGTGTGCGTGGTTCAGCTACCATTTCGTATATTTTATCAATAATCATAGCAGTATTTGTGAATTTCACCCTTCTATCTTTTGTTAAAGATAGGCTTCACTAGCACCTTTTTCTCTCTACGTTTTGCTCTCCATAATCTCGGTGTCCTTCACGTAACTCTTAGGACAGCGAGAATATGAGCAATTTTACTCATATTTGCGTATGTGATCTGCATATCTAGACTGTAACTTGTTAGTTGTTAGGTGTGATTAACTTTTGAACTGTGTTGGACACTTAGGTGCTTCACTGCAGAGGAAGTTGCGAAGTATAAGAATTATGAAGCTGAGTATGCTAGTTATTTGAGGGCAAAATACTTTTCTGGCAAGGACGTTTATGGAGGTAAACTGTTTGCTTATTCTGCTGATTCGATTCGTACTCTATCTGTGTCTGCTTGAATGCCAAGTGAATAAGKWATTGAATGTAATTGAAATTAAGTTGATAACAATCCTGCAAAATTACTCGGAGTGTTGATTATTAACTAAAAGATGGGTTTTATGGTATAGCAGTCCATTGTGTGGCTTCCTAATGCTTAAACTATTGTACTTAGCTTATCTGTAAAGTTCTAAATCTTTTGATACAATAAGAATAAGAATTGCAAAGACCAAATTGCTTTTTGGATACAAAACTAGGAGCTGAGTATCGGTTACTCTGTCTTTTGTTTTGTTGAAAACGTTTCTTCAATCACCCTGTTTCTTCAATCACTCTGCAACAGCAGGAGCTTAACAATCAAGAGGGACTAAGTGAAATGCTGTTGTTGTTTTGTCTTTGTATTCATTGGAATCTGATATTCACTTGCATTTACGTACTCCAAATCGCCTTCAATTTTTAAACTCTTTTTGACATGTTAATAAAATCTTCAAGCAAACAKACTAGTGTCTTTCCTCATTGCTGTGGATATTTTCTGTGTACAGGTGACATATWTGATCTTTCGGTCTCAGTAGGYGATGAACCCATCAGAGCAAGCAGGTACAAATACGCTGGGAGTCCTGCAATTTTAAAGCATTTTAATTTAGCAAGTTTTGTGGCTTAACTTTGTTGTGGTTTATGTGGTCCAGATGGTCTCCAACTCGTTCCTATGCGGATCCTAAGCAGAGTTTCACAAACCTCAGCTCTTCTGGAGAAGCTATGCCTTCTGCTTCTGCTTCTGGCAAGATTTACGAGCAAGAGGAGGGTTCGTAGAAGACGCTCGTTCTGCTAATCAATGGGAAGTATAGAGGACTCAACGCAATGGTTGCGTGTTTTAGAAAAAATCATTGTCTCTTGAAGAGTCTCAATAGTATATTTTGTTTAAATAGGTATGATAGCTGAAACTCAATATTGTATATTTCTGGAAAAAAAAAGAAGATATTTTTTTAGATTGTTGTATTCCTGAGATATCTTAATCTGTGAGTCTAAAGACTGTTGATTATTACATTTTTATTTTAGTTTGTTCAACTTTGGGTGCTATTAATTTTTTCTCAGTCCTGAAACTGCCTTCATCAAACATTGCCTTTTGCAGCCGCTTGCTGTGACAAATTTTTTGAGTCATTTGATCGTTGTTTTTTATTCTTGTTCATCTTCACATTGTGAAAAGAAGGAGATTTTGTGTCCCAACATGATTTTTTTTCTGATAAAATTTCTCCATTTCCTTGCCCAGTTAATTTGTTTCAACCAAATTACATTTTGTTGTACATTCACTGGTGTCATGTAAATTATTTAGGAAATGTTATGGATTGGATTACAGTAACTCTCTGAGAATGTTTCTTGTACATTTTTGTTATGACACACAGAGAAGGTTATCAACGGCCTTAAGACGCAGGTATAAACTTGGTCGTACGTACTCTTTGTGGGTATTTTGTGATGAGATGTAGTTTGTTTTTCAGCCGTAAGGGCAGTATATGATTTTCATATTTGGTGTTTCTTAAATATATTTGCGCTCAATATCTGGTGTTGCACCTAAATGTGCAAGTCTTTTATGTAGCCAATCCAAGTTTGATGACAGTTTTACCCTTGTGGCTGTATCCTTCATAGTGTTTCAATTATTATTCAGCATGAAGCTCAAAGCGTAAAATTCCCGTTGAGAGCAAGAATGGGCTTCTTTCATTGCATAGTGGGTTTGTTTTATGTCGCGCCAATGAGATTCGTGTTTTATAGACTCGCGGGGGCCTACATTAGAGGTATCGTTTATGAGTAACTCTACTGTACAAGTAACTTGCCACGAAAGAGAGCATGATAACAAAGAAGTGCCAATCGGAGTAATTAATGCATGCAAAACTTCCCATTGTAATTCATAGTAACGCACTCGCTAGGATATGTGTACTACTAGGTCACATTGGTTGAATATCTAACGCAATATTTGATGACATTTTAAATGGTACTGTGCTGAATTGTACCACCAGAATCTCTTGTTTGATATACGCAATTTGAGCATTAAGGCTAAGCCTCTCTCGTATTCTGCGTATAGATCTTTAGTATGATACAGAGTAGACTTATAATCTCTAGTTGAGGAGTAGTTAAACATCTATCACGGTTGAGTTTTCTCCCGGTGTCCTAATACATTCAGGCCTTATCAGATTCGAACATAGGTCACAATTCGTTGCCAGAGTTGCAGGTAATTCTGTTCCAACCCTGTTTTCAAACATCCAGTTAGTTTATACTCAGGGTAAACATTATTTATAATACCAGTTAAACTAACTCAGCATCATAATGAACTAGCTTTCCTGTTTCATATCCTCTACTACGCCTTCCCATAAATCAGAATGCTACACAGAGTTGCTCCTAGAAAGGGAATCTCATAAAATCAGCTACCTTCTTTTGTGGAGCTGCGCACTTCCATTTGTACATTGGAGACGACTCACGTATACAGAAGCAGTAAGCAAGAAGCAGAAGGCATTAGATGCGGGTTG
>SNQN01007380.1:10683-29172 GCA_008642245.1 Bassia scoparia | reverse complement strand
AGTAGAGGCCGCTACATGCGGGCGGATTGGGTCAAAGATTCAATCCGTACCATGTCCTCGAACCCACGAGCTGGTTACTGGATAGGACCGTGGGGCCATTGTTTTGCCACCAACGTTTCAGGCGTCCGTGATTAACCTTTATAGGCACGGTGGCAATCCCCTTACTCGACAACACTCCCCCAATGCACTCACATGCGGGTTCTGTGGCTCAAGCCCAACTACACTACACACACATCGATGTAGGCCCAAGCCCCCCCCTGCGGGGTTGGCCCACGGTCTACACCTTCGATTGCATAATTTGAAAGCATAATTATTGAAATTCAGGAATTTTCGATTGAATTTGTTCAATTGTACAATCTTCAATCTTCATTTTTCGATTTTCAAATCTTTTAAAATTAGGGTTTTGCGATTCAAGACTTCTAAGGCAATGATTGAGGGAGAATCTTCCAATTCTGAAATTGAATGTAATCAATTAAACTTGTTCTATTATGAATTCAATTGTTTTATTTATTTATTTTGATTCATATGAATTATACATTATTTAGGTTATTTTGATTGACAACTTTTCAAACTAGAATGTTGTTTGATTTTGTATTTACTATTTGATTTGCAAAGGTTTCAAATAGGAGTTTATAACATAATGAAGATCATAGTTATTGTAATGAGTGAAAGCTGATTTCTAATTAATGGGCAAAGTTAGCTCGAATAATAATGTTTTAGTGTAGTGTAAATCACCAATAAGGCTTTTTGGTTTAATGTCAATGTCATAACATGCTACTTTGTATGATCATGTCAATATGTAAATTACTGCATTAATCTTGCATTAATCGTGATAACACAATATACTAAACAAGCATGATATGCAAACAGAGTATACTCGATTTGTTACAAGTGCATTAAATAGAATATATGCACATTGACTTTAAAATATTTGCACATTGATGTTAAAATATATGCTTAATGATGTTAAATACACATTCATCAAACATATATGCAATGAGAAATATCTGCACATTGACTTTCGAAAATATGCACATTTACGAGGGAAAATATGCACATTTATGGGGAAATTTATTCACATTGACCGGAAATAATGCATAATTTTTAGTTACAACTACTTATCCTAATTAGTTGTTTGTTATAGGTTGCATGCAACAACTGAGGGATACTTCACCAACAATGTCAATCAAAAGTCCACAAAACTAAAGTATGCTACTTCTACACTCCAAAAGGAACTAGGGAATGGTTTCTTAAGTGTTCCGATGACAAAAAGCCTCATGCATGTAAACATGGTCTTTGAAGACTTGGGTGAAGCTAGAAAATCATATAAAGATTATGCAAAGGTATGTGGTTTTATTATATGTTCATCAACTACAAACATGGATAAAATGGGCATGTTACATTGAAATACTATGTGTGCAATAGACAAGGTTTCCTAGATGTCACAAATTAAACTAATGGAAATGATATACAAAGTCGAAAAAGAAGTATTATGCGAGTTGGTTATCAAGAAAAAGTAATTTTCAAACGAGATCCTAACAATGAATCATATTTTGTTTACAAATTTCATGAGGGTCATCATATTCGTTACATGGATTCCTGAAGATATTCTTGAAATAGAGAATATTATACTATGCTGTATAATCATTTATGGAAGGGTATTGTTATTCCTTCTAAAATTGGTTGTAATCTAAATGATTATTTTATCTTTTATTTAGCAATCCTGTGTCAAGATTGTACTTATTCTTCTATAARYGGGGATGACAATCAGGTTGCATATGACTTAGCTAAACTTAGTAGTAGTAGTTTTGTTGGTGCTAGAATATGGCTTGAAAAATATCCTCATTTTGTTCATGAGGTTGTAAACATTGATTTGGAGGCCTTATATTAGATGCTCAATAATGTTATTTCACTTTTCCTGTGCTCAACTAAAACTAGGCTTTCACAAAACAAAGCCTATTAGCTCAATTGGTAGAGCATTGTACTTTATTGTACAGAGAATGTAGGTTCAAATCCTAGATAGGCTTCTTTTCAAGATATATACATGCAATAATATTGTAGTATGACACATCTAGTTAACATAGATTTTGATTTGCAGCGCAACTTTCAATTTTATGTCTTAACTTTGGAGTTATTAGCTCTTAAATAGTACAACAATATCAAAAGTGGTTCATGTGGTTTTTTGTGCTAAAAGAAAATTTGGAAGGCCAAGGATATTTTCAAAGCAGATTATTAGAGAGATGTATGGAAGACTGATCCAAAGGGCTATTCTGTTGTAGTGGTTATGACTGGCTTAGTCCTACTCACCCTAAAGTGTCTTGACATACATGAGTTTGGAATAGATTGAACAATCCCAAGCATAGGTTCTATGTTGGATGCTTTGTTTGTTAACTTTGTCATCCTTCTTGGCAATTCTGTATTGGCCATTATGAAACTTAACATCACCTCTTCTTTGAGTGCTCATATAGCCAACAATGTTAATTTATTATTAAATCCTGGTTCATGATGGATTTATTCTTTGAGGATCTTGCTGCCTTTTATATTCAGCAATGCACAAAATCCAGAGCAGATATAGAAAACAAGTAATTCACTACTATGTAGCGGGTCTGGTATATACCATTTAGTTCCAAAGAAACAAGCTAATAAGGAAAAATACATATTCTAGTCCTAATGTAGCCATGAAAAGTTTGAAGCATTCTTTGTACTATAGGATAAAATATATTATACCTGTAAATGTTTGTAATTCTAACATTATTACTAGTTGGTTTGAACTAACATTCTTTCCAAAATTGTATATGACTTGTTTGTTCAGGTGTTTCTCCATGGTGTCGGCTCTAAGGACTCTGGTGTATGGATGTTGTAGCTTTTGAGCTATCTTAATAAAATTCTCTTACACTATTTAAAAAAAAATTAAAACCAAGCAATAAATTAAAGATAGGACACAACATCACAATCACAGTTGAAGAAACAATTATTTAAAGATTTAAATGTAGAGTTATATCTTGTATAGATTATAAAAATATAATTATTGGTTGCATAAGAAACTAATATTAAAAGTAATTTAGGCTATGTAGGACTTGAACCCACATCATGTGCACTATTGCACATTACTCTTCCATTTGAACTAATAGCCTTGGCAAATACACATAGCACATAGGACACTAATACAAAAATTTATAGAGAAAGGAAAATATTAGTTTCAAAAATCAACAAAAAATGTTTAATTGAAACATATATAACATTAGTAACTCTCATGAATTGAAGCACCAAACGCAATCTTCATCATTCTTTCTTTTTGTCTAAATCATGTTAGCTCCATAACACACAACATTTTTATTATTTAGTATGTTTATATAACTCAATTATCATGAAAGAAAAAGTGAAACAAGGTTAATAGAACACAAAGTGAATGTAAAATAAATGTACATATATTTCATGATAAATGTGCAAATATTTCCTAGTGAATGTACATATATTTTAAGGTAAATATGCGATCTTTCAATTATACAAAAATGAAGTGGATATATTCTAGGCTAAAGGCAAAGTAAGAAATTTGAGGTGAGACCACTACTAGAACCCTCCTAGACTCCTAGTCGGTTTCTCATGACCAAGTTTATTTACTGCAGTAAAGAAACATTGGTGCTTGTGTTTATTATACTTCAATTTTTTAAACAACAAGTATCAAGTGTTCCATATAACAGAATTCAAACTAAAATACTGTGAGATACGAAATGGTTCGCAATACAAAAAAATATTTCAATTCAAGTTTTTTTTGTGTACTACTAATCCACGGTTTAGAGATCAAAGTAGATTTACTACACATGAAACTTCCTTGCTACCATTACTCTACTAGCTTAATTAAACTATGAAGTACTTTTATACAAGCTTTTTTTTAGTATATATAAAACATTACCAACTCCAAAATTGAATGTCTAAATAATTTTGAACAAACCAAGTGCCAAAAATAGTGCAATACAGAAGTACAGACAATCTTCCAACATCAGCATTTATACATACATAAAAAGATCAAAGAGATTATTATTCAGGAAAAAAATTGTAATTTGGGGAAATAATGTATACTGACCATCTCTCATGATATTTCTACATAGTAACAAAGCTAAGAATGTAATTAAATAGTGGAAGTATATTACTCCATTACCATGTAACTTTTAAAGTTAAATGAAAAGATCTAAGAGATTATTATCAGTTTTTCATTAGTACTCCAGCTTAACAAATACTATTGTAAAAGTAATATAAACTCAAAACTTAGTGTATCAATACTAAATAAGTGACAACTTATATCTTCAACACACTGAATCTTATACAGTAGCTAGATATCATACTCAAACAAAGAACTAATAATTGCTCTTTAGACACTCGGTGTAGATATCTAGCTCAACACTTAATCTAGTCTAGCTTAACACTAGATATCTATCTTAACACTTAATTAGTTTCATTAGACACTTTTAAAACTCAACTCCACTACCATTTACAAAATTATCATAAAAGAAAATGTGAAACAAAATTCATAGATCATAAAATGATTGTAAAATAAATGTGCATATATTTCATGGAAAATGTACAAATATTTCCTAGTGAATGTGCTTATATTTTAAAGTAAATGTGAAGATAATTCAATAATATTTCACATAATACTCAGTATTGCATTTCAATGGAATGATGTACGACAAGTAAATGAGCCCACTATGGCAGCACAACACCACAACGGGGGCAGCATAATCATTCCTCGATTGTACATGAGGTGCTGCAAAAGGGAAGTCCCCTATCCTTGGAGGCAGAACAAAGCAAGCAAGCAGTAGCACTAGCAGCTACGCAGCCAAAACAAGCTGCCCAACACAAGCCAAAGCAGGTTCAGGCCATTGCCATGCTGCGTAAGCCACTACAGCAACTTGTGGTTTACCCGCAAGCTAGTATTCAGCATCTTAACATTCTTTGTATATTTTTGTATCAATAGTTTTACTATACTAACTAACAACTTCACAAATCAGACCTATTCTCTTTTCTTATGTCAAATTGTCAATTTCGCCAAAAATATCCAAAAAAAAAAAACAAATCACATATTTCAATATCGATTAACAACTATCTACACATATATCACATGCATGTTTGAGCAGAACTGTATAAGAATCTACAAAAGAACAATAGATTATTAACAAACAAAATCAAAGCATAAACACCAAAATAGTTGAAAACGTCATCGACGAAGCAACAACAACAGCGAAAACATATTCATTGACGCATTTTATTTCAATCATCATCAAAAATCGAAAATAATTGCGAAATATGAACGAAAATTAGAAAATAAACATACATATTAAAATCAAAAAGAAAGAAATTGAATAGAATAATAGAATTAAAAAAACTAAATATGCAACTTAGGGTTAATAAAAACAATCAAAATTGATGCAAATTAAATATTAAAGCTTGAATTCAAGAAAAGAAACTTACAATTACACTCGATTAGAGCAAATTAGCGAAGCAAAATGGCAGAAGAGTGAAGCTGGAGTGCTTGAGAGTAGTAGAGAAGAAGGGAAGAGAGAGAAAAAAATGAAATTTCAATGAACGTACGGAGTATATGAATTGAATGAAATAAAATACAAACTGTGCATGTCATTATTGTTTAAGGTAATATCAATGTGGGTGTTTATACATACATACATACATACATGCATACATGCATGCATGCATACATACATACATACATACATACATACATACATACATACATACATACATACATACATACATACATACATACATACATACATACATACATACATACATACATACATACATACATACATACATACATACATACATACATACATACATACATACATACATATTATTACATAACTACTTTTATTATCATAAATTTATCACCTGCATTATTAAAGATGAGCAAAATGTTTAAATAAAGATTTAAAAATCTTTATTACTCCGTAAGTGAAGGGAAGCAATAGTGGTGTGGACTGGTGTCTCCCTTCGAAATTCCAATGAGGCCCTTCTTTATATATATATATATATATATATATATACTTACCTAAAAAAATTCAAGAGACGGAAACTTACTATAAGTGTTAAAAATTATATAGTTTTCCTTTAATTTATTAAAGAATTCTACACTTCTAATTAGCTATGCATTTTTTCTTTGATTCCTTTAATATGATGGTACATGATGAATTACAAAATAACAATGTATCTCAAAATACACACGCATCGCGTGCTTAAATTACTAATAGAGCCATGAATCAAAGAGGGAGGAAGATGGGTTACATATGTAGAAAGAGAAAGGTGAGTGAAGATTATTGCATGTACGAAGTAAGTTGAATTATTAGTTTGTTCAGTTCATTTTAGATTATTCAGTTGATCCGAAATAAGACAGATTAAGAATCACGATATGAAATTAAATACTTCCTTCATTAACAATTTGACACATTATTCTTTTTAATTAATTATAACAGGTGCATGAGCAGACGAGGAGAAAGAAACCCTATAGGGATAATGATTGTTTTTCGATCCCTACCGCTAGACACGGGTCAGGTCGGCACAACGGATGACCATATATATTGGCCAGACGGGAGTTGAGCCTAAAGCAACACGAGTTCATTGTTGACACGATACAACAAGATAGACATGTTAATTGGCCAAAAAGCGGACTATGAATTTAAAATTGTGACACTAGTCCGACATAAGCAAGTGGGTCAATCTGCATGTGGGCACGCCCACTCTTTTCTGAAGAAAAAATCACAAAATATATGAATTATTATAAGTGGGGCATGAGGTACGATACGACACTTGGACCAAATGGGTTGTCCACGGGACTTGATAATGTTAGAAATGTGGAATAATGAACTTGGTACGAGTCATACGACACGACATTGCCTTGACATGTATAGACACATTGCCAAGACATGAAGCCCCTTACCTTTTGGAGCTTATTATTTAAGCTGATATAATTTCAAACTACAATGTATTGCAATAATGGTAGCTACAACCCATTGTAGCTTACTAGAAAAATAAAATAAATTTTCCATGTGTCATGATTTAAGGGATGATGTTTTGTTTTAGAAAAACAAGCAGTACTGCTTATTTGAGCAGGGTTGCTCATATAAGCTACTACATCTCAATTTTCACTCCAATGGTAAGCTACAAGCTTAGAATTTTATTTAATTTGCAAACAGATCCCTTCTTTGGAGATGCTCTTAGAGCGTCTACAATAACAAGCTACAAATTAAAATCATTTTTTTAACATTTAATATTATTGTTGATGAAATATATATTTCTGTAGCTCATAAACACCATCTTAATAAACATAAATGTCTATTAAGAGCAACCACAATAGTGAGCTACAAACCTTATAACTTTGCGTGCCATGTCATATTTTTAGGACATTGCTACGCCTACCCACCGGGTTGACAACCCACTACTAATAAGACATTAAACTAATATTATTTTAAATAAGTGGGACTCTATTCTCAATGCCACTAACAACACTATATTAGTGGTGGGTAGTCAACCCGGTGGGTAGATTAAGTTTTTTCCATATTTTTAAGCTATAAGGTTTTCAAGCTACCTCTACCCACATGTCAAGCTACAATCCTAGTAGCTTGAAATTGACCCCACATACAATTTTTCCCACAATTTTTCCTTGTTGCATTTAATAGCTTAATTATATATCAAAAAACCAAAATAGAATTGCAAGCTACTAGCTTTGTTGAACTACTACAAGCTTGAGTTGAGCAACAAGTTTACTTTTCCCACAATGGTTGAGCTACTAGCTTGCAAATTTGCAAAATTGCAAGCTAGTCGTTCAACACAACCATTGTGGATGCTGTTAGGGCATCTCCAATGGTAAGCCACAATTGGTTGTAGCTTACCTTGTGACATCAATTATCTAAGCTGATATAATTTTAAGCTACAATGTATTACAGTGGTTAGCTACAATCACTTGTAGCTCACTAGAAAAATAAAATATATTTTTCATGTGTCATGATTTAAGGAGAAGACCTTTTGTTTAAGAAAAACAAGCAATATTGCTTGTTTGAGCAGGGTTGCTCATATAAGCTACATCCCAATTTTCACTCCAATGGTAAGCTACAAGCTTTTAATTTTATTTAATTTGCAAGCAAGTCCCTTCTCTATACCATTGGAGATGCTCGATCTTAGTTGACCCATATCCACCTCTAGGGAAAGACACCAATTTCTGGTGATTATTATTGGAAATAAGACATATGCATTACTCCGTATTTATTTAGTATGATTTTAATTAAAATGGACTTGTCGAATTGAAGTGAAATACTGTGTAAAAATAAACTAATCTTACGAAGTATTTGAATAAAACTAAACTAAAATTGTATAAATTGAAGTATGGTAAATTTTAAACCAAAGAATAAACAGGGCCATATGCTTGTTTGTGCTTGATTTTATAATTTTACAAATTAAACTTTTTCAGTTTTCTTATGCTACACGTTTAAAATCACATTTGTTAAATATATTTTAAAGACGAAGAGATGAATGTATAAAGAAAATTATAAAATTAAATCCATCATGTAGATAGAATTTATTACACGCGCCTCAATAGGGAGTGCAACATGTATGGAAAAAACTTAGTCTACCTAGTAGGTTGTCTATCCACCTTTAAAATAGTGTAGTTGAAAGCATTGAAAATAACATCTCATTTAAATAATTTATATTATCTTATTATTGTTCTATTAGTGGTGGATTGACTACTTGATAGGTAGATGTAGTAATATCCGTGCAACATCTAGTAATTTGAAGCTTCTAAGAAATAAAGTAAAACTAGGTTTTGAGATTTGGAAAAAAATTAATTTAATTGGATCCCTTTAAATCAAAGATCAATGTTGTTAACTACTTTGCCCCTCAAGTCCAGGAATTTCATGTCATGTACTATCCGCGCAAAATTTTGGAATTGAAACTAATAAAATATGGAGAATGAGGTTAAATGGCGTGTGAGCGTGTCCTTCTGTCAATTTCTTTAAGTTAAATGCACAAAACAATAAAATAGATCTGAAGTATAATTTTCTTCAAATATCTTTTAGACGATTATTGATTAGTTAAAATAACTAAATTAGCCCTTTGTGATGCATGTGTGACACAAATGTTGTTATGACATTGAAAATCAACATCGCTATACTTGAACAAAAATCTTGCCAATCATTTTTTCATGTATTGCAACCTAGCTCATCCATCCAATTAAACTCGCTCACAGTCTTAAGAAAAAATTTTATTTAAAAAATATGTAATCCCTCCAATTTTTAATATTTTATGCATTTCCTCATTCGATCGATTTTTAATGTTTTGTGCATTGTGTGTTTTCTCCAATTTTGATACACTCTCTCTTCAATCTATTTTTTGCTTTTTGACCACACAATCTCTTACCCACTTTTCCTTACTTTTCATACCATCTTCCCAATCTATTTCCATGACTTTTTGATTTTACTCGCATTATAATACATTATTCCTAGATTTTTTCCCAAATAGTAAATGTCCAGAATATAAAAGAATCGGAGGGATAATATTTTAATTTGTTTCGTCAATTACTAAAGAAATTAAAAATTCATTACACCGAAAAAAAAGATCGAATTACAATTAAAAATACCTTGAATTAAAACTCGAAAAAAAAAATTTGCTGATATGATATTTGGTGGGTATTGACATATAGTACTCCGTACAAAGTTAGTAGTGATTATTAACAATTTCATTTTATTTTTGATGGGAACCATTCATCTTTAAACATTAATTAGTTGAAACTTTTTTGCATACCTCATGTACACAAAAATCATTTTTTGTTGAATGACCTTTCTTTATTATTATCTTTGGTTCTTTGGAGCTACAAGAACGAATAGATATGGAAAATTCTATTTGATAGACTCCAGTTTTTACTGTTTCTACATGGTAAGATTTTTGAAAATTTTTGGAGTTGTTTATAAACTGGGGTCTACCATATAGAATTTCCCGTGCATATTTTTTTTTTCAAAAAGCTTACCATGTAGAAAAAGTAAAAACTGGGGTCTACCGTGTATATTTTTTTTCAAAAAGCTTACCATGTAGAAAAAGTAAAAAATTGGGGTCTACCATATAGAATTTCCCAATAGATATTTACCATAAGATCGAGTTGAGAAATATGAGTATTTGAACCTCTAACCACAAGATTCAAAGGCAAAATTCTCATTTGTCACTGGTCTAAACATCTTTCTCAAATGACCTTTCATTATTAAATGTGATAATAATAATAATGTTGTAACAAGGGTAATGATATTTTTTTTTTACGAGGAAAGGAAACAAACTTTATTAATCAAGAGAAATCGAGTCAGCTATTACAACTTCAGAAATTTGAGACGAGGAAAGGAAACAAACTTTATTAATCAAGAGAAATCGAGTCAGCTATTACAACTTCAGAAATTTGAGGAGGATACTCCTCTAACCACACTCTAAGTTCATCAAAAGAAAAACTAAGTTTAGCCAAATGGTGAGCAACCTTGTTTTCATCCCTTCTAGTATGCAAGAAACTCAAATGTTGGAAGCGAGCAACCATGAGTTTTATATCTTGCACCACACGATCAAACTCCGAAAGACTTGCATCACCTTATGGAGAGCAGAGGCTAGTTGAATGCAGTCAATTTCAAGCACAATTCTTCGAAACCCAGCTTCCAGAGCAATATGTAGAGCCTCCCTGGCAGCGAGGGCTTCACCTATCGCAACATCATTAGAACCAGGCTTAGAGAGACACAAAGCCATTAGAACATCACCTTCATAATCCCTAAGTACCGCACCAAACCCCAACTTATCATTGTTCAGCATTGCTACATCTGTGTTGAGTTTCAAGTGATCCGGAAATGGAGGAATCCAAACATTAACCTTCTAATTGGCTTCGGGACTCATTGTGTGGGTATCTGCATTATCCAGTAACTCCCCATCCAGACTCAGGGCACGTGACAGAAAAATCTCCCACCTCACTCGTTTCTTTGAGAACACCCAATCATTCCTTTTCAACCAAATCCCCCAAACCAAACTCCAAAAAATGCACCACCAAGATTGATCAGTGTATAGCTCACATAGATGCCTCCACCAATCGAAAAAAGGACATGTGAAATCATTGGGACATTCAAGGCGGAGAGAAGAAGCTTTCCATTAAATGGCAGCTTCATTGCACTGGAAAAAACAGTGCATGATGGTTTCGTTTCCTTCACCACACATAGGGCACATTATATCACAGTGAATACTCCTTCGACAAGGTAGCTCTCTAACTGCAATCCCATTATGCATCACCTTCCACGCAAAAAGGCTAACTTTCGGGGGAATTTTGACCTTCTAAATGTGCTTCCAAAACTTCTTGTCTCCTCGATTTGAATGAGCTGGCTCCCCAAACATCCTCTCACGAATAAAGAATTTATATATCCACTTTTCACAGTGTAGTGACCACATTTGGTGAAGTGCCACACCCAACCATCATCCTGAATATATAAAGGGATGGGAATTTTAATAATTTGTGCCATATATCCTCCGAAAAAAGGCTATGCAATGCTTGTACGTCCCATTGATTTTGTTGGTTCAGCTCATGGACTTTCTGTGGTACATCCTCATTAGTAGTAATATAGCAGGGAACTCTGAAATTAGGGATGCTTGGAATCCAAGGATCTCGCCATATATCAATGCTATCACCATTCCCAATTGACTTTCACACGCTTAATTTCAAGAGCAGCTCCCTTGCTAACAGGATCGATCTCCAAGTATAGCTAGCATGGTTAAGGCATTGGGCCTCAAAAAAATCACATTTTGGGAAATACTTCTTCTTGAGAACCCTTGACATAAGTGGCTGCTCGTTGGATAAAATCCTCCAAGCTTGTTTGGCCAACATAGCTTGGTTGAAAAAAATGCATATCCCTTAATCCAAGTCCACCATCCTCCTTAGACACTTGCAATTTATTCCACCCAACTCAGTTGATTTTGTGTTCCTCTGTTTTTTGTCCCCACAACAATTTTTGACACATTCTCTCAATCTCCTTTTAAATGCTACTTGGAATTTTGAAACATTGCATGGCAAAAGTTGGAATGGCTTGTGCAACCGCCTTGATAAGCACCTCCCTCCCAACTTGCGAGAGCAACTAACCCTTCCACCCTTTAAGTTTTTTCTAAACCTTCTCTTAAATTATGTGGAAAACCTACTTTTTAGAACTTCCAATATAAGTCGGAAGTCCCAAATATTTGCTATGTCCCTCAACGGCCTTAAAACACAACTTCTCCTGAAGAATATTTAGCTTATCTGGCTCAATATTTCGGCTATAGGACATTTCAGATTTTTCCATATTCAATTGTTGACCGGAAGCAGCTTCATAAGTGGAGAGAATGTCCATGACATTGTTAACCTCATCCTCAGTAGCACGAATACAAAGGAGGCTATCATTAGCAAAAAAACAAGTGAATGATTTGCTCAACTTGTTTACCCACCTTCACCCCATATATAAGCTTCTTTGACTCCGCATCTCGCAATAAAGTTGAGAAACCTTCCGCACACAAGATGAATAAGAAAGGGGAAAGAGGATCCCAACAAGGGTAATGATATTGACAAGGCTTGCATTATTGTTAAGTGATAAATTGACCTTTCATTAAAAATTGACCTTGATTGGTTAAAATTAGAATCATGATTTTGTCAAATTATGATATTGACAAGGGTGACATTAAATGATGATTGTGTGAAATTATGATTGATTAAACAATAGTTTTCGATATTGATATTTCCTCCGGTTTTTTTTCAAGTTGTATGTTGTATGTTCTACCTTTCACTTTTGGACTATTAATCAACTCTACTTTAACCTTTTTTTTGGAAGGTAAGATAAACGGGTAAAAAGTGACTAAGGCAGTCTTCTCTCAAGACTGCGCCCTAGTCTATCATAGGTCAGAAAGTAGGAGAATTTGGCATCCAGAAATGGATGTATATCTTGATGAACAGGAGCGTAATGGCCTAAAGAGGCCAAATAATCTACGCATTGGTTTGCCTCGCGATAAACATGTGTACAGTCATAAAAATCAAAGGATTGGAGGAGAAGGGCAATATCGTCCATAAGTAGTTGGATGGACCAGGGGCTAGAGAAAGAGCCTCGCACAATATTGATAATGATAAGGTTATCACCTTCAATGGAAAGACGTTTGAGACCTAGGGAGAGTGCAAGGAGACGACCATTATGAAGAGCAAGGGCTTCAACGACTAGCGAGGAAGGAAAGCCAAAAGAATAAGAGCGGGAGGCAAGAACAGTATTGAGATGGTCGCGAAGTAGCACGCCACCAGAAGCAGAGGAGTTAAGGTTAGATCCATCAAAATTCAGTTTGATGATACCAGGGAGTGGAGGGGTCTAGGAGACAAGAATGGAGCGGGAAACCGGGGGGATAGCTTTGTGAGCTGGAACAGAATTATCAATAGTAAGACGAGCGGACCATTCAGAGAAAGAGGAAATGACACGAAAAAGAGCAAAAACAGGGGAGAAAGTCTGATTTTGAAAAATGAAACCATTACGGGATTTCCAGATGCTCCAAAGGAGATACATAAACTTCCTCTTGCGTATTAGAGACTGAGAGTGAAGAAGTCTAATGGTATCAAATAAGGAGGGCGCTGTAGGTAGAGAACCAAACCACTGTATAAGCTTGAGGTGACGCCATAAATCAGTAAGCATAGGAGATCCTAAACAAGATGAGAAGGGGATTTAGGGGCAGCCGAACAAAGCGGACAATGAAGTGGAACATCTAAATTGCGAAGGGAAAGAACATCACGGGTTGGTATACTATGGTGTAACAATTGCCAAAAGAAAAGTTGAAGCTTAGGAGCGATGGGGAGCTTCCAGAGCCATTTAAATTCCCATGAAGAAGGTTCCGAGTCCAACCCAAGAGCCAACCAAGTAGCAAATTTAACGGTGAAATTACCTGATTTCGAAAAGCCCCAACAAGGTTCATCTAGGAGAGGGGAAGCAGGTATTGGGATACCTAAAATAACGGGAATGACATGGGCAGGAACCAGAGTGGATAGGAAAGTAACATTCCAAGAGTTATCTGGCAAGAGACACTGATCAATTGTTAAGCTAATGTTAGTAATAAGTGAGGGGTCAAGTTGGAGTGTAGAGAGGAGGCTAGTCGGAAAAACCCAATTATCAATCCAAAACAAAATGCTAGAGCCATTACCAACTTTCCAACGGATTCCTTTGAGAAGCAAAGGGCGAATGCTGCAAATCTGTTTCCAAATTAGTGAATCACTGGCCTTAGTCTTATATTCGAAGAAGGAGGTAGAAGAAAGGTACTTATGATGCTGGACCGACTGCACCCAAAGGTTAGAATGCTCCGACAAGACTTTCTAACCAAGTTTACAAAGAAAAGCAGTATTGACTACAACAGTTTTCCAAAGGCCAAGGCCAGCTTGGGATTTTGGCATACATATAGAAGACCAGGAAATTAAAGGGAGCAAAGGTTTAGTCGGGTTTTGTCGCTAGATAAAATCACGACTAATAGAATCAAGTTGGTGACACGTGGTAGGAGGGAGTTTAAGATGTGGTCATGGAATAAGAGGGGAGAGCCGACAAATGACTTTGAATTAAAATAGTTTTCCCAGCCTTAGAAGTGAATTTGGAAGTCCAAGCGTTATTTGCTTCATCTTAATTATTTTATACTCGTCAAAAAAAATATACGTTTTAAATAAAAATATATAAATTTTATAAATTTTAGAACCATATAATTAGAGATGTATTGATTGAAATTTTTGTCTAATTAACGGAGTGAATATTTGTTGATCACCACGCACATACCTAATATGGTAATTAATGCAGTAAAAAATAAAATGAAAAAGTTCTAAATAATGTTTCCTCTACATATATTTTTAATATTTGCAAGTATAAAATACTTAGCCTACAATAGTATAAATCTTTTGGGCAAAATTGTACTCCCTTCGTTCCAATTTATTTTTTACATATATTGAATTACACGTTAATTAAAGAAAATTAGCATTTAGATAAAATATGTTAGTATTACTTGGAAGTTGTATGATTCTTTTAATTTTCTTAAGATGTGTGCAATAAAATTAAAGTAAATCTTTTCATATTTAAAAATGCGTGGATGAGATAAGTTTAGTTAGAAAATCAAGAATGATGTGTAAATAAGTAAGGGGTAATATGAGATATTTTAGGTGTAAAAGTAATATTAATGGGTAAAAAAGTTAATTATTAAAAAAATGTAAAGAATAAAAGGAACACCAAAAAAGGAAACGTAAAAAAAAAAAAATCAAAACGGAGGGAGTAAAACTTAGTACTCCCTATGTTCCACTTTATGCCGCAGGGAAAATTAGCACTATTCATTAAATCATTAGTAGTGAGAATCTTCTAAATTTTTGTCAATATATAAGAATGAAATATATATATATATATATATATATATATAGTCAAGTAAAGGGGTTTTATTAGAATTGTATTAACAAGTAGTTCATTAAAATTCAATTTTTATATTTTTTACACATTTACAATTAAAGATATTTCACTTATAAATTGTGCATTGACAAACGTGTAAAGTAAATTTAGTGAAGCAGATGGAGTAGTATAAATAGGTGATCAGAATCAGCCCCGTTCCTGGCAATTTATGGACCCTAGGCATAAATTGAAAAATGAGCCCCTTTACATAATCAATTTTTTTCCAATAAATTTAAATAAAAGACAAACAAAATAACATATTTTTATTTAAAACAAAAGTCTCAATACACGATAATAAGTTTGCATGATATCAAAATTTATTTTTCCTCCTAAAAAAAATCATAACAAGTGATTTCTTCTACTAAGTAGCATTTTGTGATGCAAAATCATCTATCTATAAAAATATATGAAAAGGAGTGCCACGCAACGTGGACTCCTTTTAATGTGCCAAGTGTCAATACATGCAATTATTTCATCTGAAAATTTAAAAAAATTATTTTTATACAAACACACGTATTTGAACAAATGACCTTTGAGATGAAAGGTTTGGTTTTAACCATTAATCCACAATAATTTTATTAGTTATCATATCACATAAATTATAATTTGGTTTTATGATCATATTTAACTAAGTTGCTGTAATATAATAATAATGCACTAACTAGCCTTATTTTATTAAACTATAAGCTCTAAATTAAACCTTGCATCGCACGGGTATAAGACCTAAATTTGTTGAATCGCATTAAATTTAGATTAATCATGGACAAATTGATTTTAAGCACCTTGTTAATTTGATTAATTTGAAGTGATCACAATAATTAGGCTAGGTAGTGGTTTTTGCAGAATAGAAACTCACCCTTTAATAGATTTCTAAGGTTGGAGCGCTTCCTAAAGATAAAATTGCTAAGTTGTTGTGTATTCAATAAATTTGATCGAATGGAATTACAATGAGACCGAGTCGAGGCCGCTACATGCGGGTGGATTGGGTTAAACATTTTTCCGTACCATGTCCCCGAACCCACGACTTGGTTAATGGATTAGATAGTGGCCAACCATTAAATTGGAACCAATGTTTCGGGCGTCTGTGATTAACCTGTATAGGCACGGTGGCGATTGTCACTCGACAACACTACCCCAACACACTCACGTGCGGAATCTGTGGCTCAAGCCTACGAACGAAATCGACGTAGGACAAGGCCCAATAAGGGCACATGCCTACAACTATTAAGCATTTGTTTCGAGATTTCACTACAATTGCTCACTTGTGGGCAGCTAGTGATCCCGAGTTGCTCCCGGCTACAATTTCATACCTAAGTCACTATCTTTGGTGGCTCTATCCTCTTCCCATTGTGAGGCTTTAGCTATCYTGCACCTTATGAAGGAGTTACTAGTGAAAGGATTGACTAAAGTCACGATTCACTCCGATTCTTGTCTAGCTAGGCAGTGAAGATGCGACAATTTACTCATCATGAGTATGGTCAAACTATCTATGATGTTGTCATTTAAGGTTATAACTTTTTGTTCTATCTTTTACTTTCAGTTTCGCGTTTTTAGGTTGACAGGACAAATTGCCTTGCGGATGATGATCACAAGGCACAACGATAACCCTTTTTGCTTTTTTTCCTTGTTTCGTGCCTGTAAAAAAAATATACATGGTAGCTAAATGGGAAACTCATTTGGTGAGAGTGTTTGTTTTCTTCCAAACCCTAAAAAAATTACAATTACATGGACTTGTTTTGTTGACAAATTTAGTTTATGATCCACGCGATGCATGGTATTTATTAATTTAGTAAAAATATATTTTAAAATTGTAAAATAATGTCCTTATCTTGAAGAAAATTGTAATATCTGTGAAGAAAATAATGTATTTGCCATACATACCGTGTTCCTCGAGTATGTATATGATACCACGCACCGGCGGTATGGTACAACTTTTGTCTTTTTTCATCATATTAAAATATCATACTTGGTGGACTATTATGGAAAAATGAGTGTGGTTGTACCATACATCATGTTGTATTATAAAATTTGTCATGCTTATTTGTATGAAATTTTAGAAACTTATGAGAAACTTGAAATTGTCTTTTGCAATTTGTTTTAATGAATTGTAAAGCACACTAAATTGAATAGCGAGATACACATCATGTTGAATTGCATTGTTCATCGTGTTAAATAGATTGATATAAGTTCATGTTGTTAATTATATAAATTGATATAAGAAAAAGATTAAGCGAGCATTGTAAAAAAAAATTAGTTACAACTACGAGTATATTTTGCCCGGGCGATGAGTGTCATACAAGATGGTTACGCCACATGAACTCTTTCTAATGTGTCAAGTGTCATATGTAATTATCTATAAAAATATATTAAAAGGAGTGTCATACAACGTGGTTACACCACGTGGACTCCTTCTAATGTGACAAGTGTCAATGTAATTAATTATTTCAACTTAAAATAAAAATACTTAGTATTATGCAATTAGAAGGACTTGAACCTATGACCTTTGAAATAAAAGGTTTGATTTTAACCACTAATCAACAACAATTGCAATAGTTATCATATCACATAAATTATAATTAAGCCTCATAATCATATTTGACTAATTTAAAGGTGATGCATTATTATTCCCTAATACTTTTAGTTACAACTACAAGTACTATTTTCATGCTAAAAACTTTATTTACGGAGTACAAAAAATCACAAAATAATCAATTATACTCCGTATATATAACACATACATCATTGTTTATATTTGTTGGCTTGAGCGATAACTCGAGGCATCGCCCGGGCCAAAAACACTAGTTTCAACTTAAAATAAAAATACTATGCAAATAAGGACTTGAATGGAGTTGAACCTATGACCTTTGATATCCAAGGTTTAACAACAATATCATCAATTATCATATCACATAAATTATAATTAAGTCTAATTATTATTCTCTAAAAAAATTTAGTTACAAACTTACAACTACAAGTACTATTTTCATACTAAAAACTTTACTTA
>SNQN01007379.1:15040-33695 GCA_008642245.1 Bassia scoparia | reverse complement strand
TTTTACATGAGAGAATGCTATAGATTAGAATTCACTCATTTTTAGGCGCATAAAACACTCACCCAAGGAAAACAAACTAAAAAACTAGAAGAGAACAAGAAAAGAGAAGGAATTTATAAAGGAAAGGCGAGTACTAGAGGAAAGAGGAGAAAGAAATACAGGGAGCAAAGTTGCAAAGGTAATATTAAAATAGATTCGCCCAAATACAACGCAAATAATCCGTTTCAAGTCTGAAAGATTTTTAATCTGATTTCGATTGCTTTTTAAAAACTTCGACTCCAAGTTAGAAGAGGGTTGAAGTTAGATGCTTCAAAAAATCCTACAATTCCATCCGACTGTAACTTTGTATTTACATGGTATGTATAAGGAGCTTATTTTTTTTATGTAGTTATATTTTTTATGGATGTTTAATTCTAAATTTAAATGTAATTTAATGTATTGAGTTGAAAGGATTTGGTTCTTATTACTTAAAATATAATCAATAAAATTAATTTAAAAAATGACAAAATTCGTGGATGGGTCGAGGTTGGAGTCAGATGTGGGATAACAAAATTAGATTCTAATTTGGATGTCGAAATCGGAGGGAATTCAACTTGTGACTTCTTGTAGGGTCGAAGTAAGATTGAGCATTATCTATTCCGAGTCTAAACTATTGTTAAATCTTATGTGGTGGGACCCATATGCTAATTACCCATATGCTAATTAATTTTGAAAAATTCTAAGCCAAGCCCATGAGGATTAGCCTTTTTTAAGGTATACCCATGCTTTTTCAAACTTCCCAACCATGCCCGGCCATGAGGTTTGATAATAAATCAAGGTATGTCCTCCCCTATTAACATAATTAACCTTAGGTTGCGTTTGTATATGAGTAATTCATTTCAAATGATTGAATTCAAATTCGGAATTTGAATTTCTAGAATTMAATTCCAATATACATGTTTGGCAAACATTAGAATTTCATTTTCAGAATTTCAATTCTCGCATACTCCCAAGCAAACATCAGAATTTCAATACTTCGTATATGTCATGTTTAAAGACAAATAGGATTTATAATGTGAAATTAGATATTTAGTCATAAATTACTTTTGATTTTATAGTTAATTAAAGAGATGAAAGATACTTATCAAGTATCAATCATTATATTGATAAGATAACTACATCAAGATTTAACCCCCAAAAAATGCGTAGGAAAAAATCAATTACAGGAAAAGTGAAAAAAATTGGGCAAATTACAGTAACAATAATCATTATCGAGCTGAACAAATTGAGCTAAAAATGAAATTTATCTTTTAACATTATAGGAGAAAAAATTTTACATTCCATTCTTCTTTGATTTAATTGAATCCATTGATTTAACAAATTAAAATAATACTTTACTGAAAATAATTGAAAACATATAATTATGATGAGATTTCAACATAAACTTGATCTTGATTTAGATTGAGCAAAAAAGAAACGCAAGTGTGTTACAAAATCATCTACAATGATGATCTCCACGCCCATCGTGCAATTGATGTTTTTTTGTTTAGTCGAACGAAAAATTCTGCCAACAAAATAGAGCAAATGAGAGATCAGGAGAGGAATGTTTATCGGGTAGCAAATGATGGGCAATGGAGGAGGGAAAGTTGGGCAGATAATGAAGAATTGAAGAGTTGGGCAGTCGAAGAGATAAAAGAATTGAATGATGACGTGATTTAGTGTGAATTTCAAATTACAATACTAGCCTATTTTATACCTAAGTTTGGATTTGGGACAATACAAATCCAAATACTTAAACTTCCAAACAATGTATTTGGCCAATTCCAGGATTCAAATGAAATCCATGTATCCAAGAAGCCATTAGTTAACTCAAATTGGGCATAATTCGACAATTATGTTTAAATGTTTAGGATTTTGTTCTTTAACATTTGAATTGCAAAATCATGTATTAATGTTGTTTTTCGTCTAAAATCAAAGAGTTTGATTCAAACATTAAAACCCTAATTTTTCCCGAATTTTGATTTCAATTTTTTGTTTCATTTGAGGGGGTTCAAGTGTGTTTCAGGGGTGCGGCGGTAGTTCGGGAGGTTGGCGGCAATTGTGGTTTAGTGGGATCGCGAGTGTAGGGGTATTGCAAATGCGGATTTGGGTGGTTTCATGTGGGGTAAGGGGGTCATGTGTTGTGGCTGATTTGAGGGTTGGTCGTGTTTTGTGAGGGAGAGGGAGTTGGGCAGGGTAGTTGCGGCTTGGACTTGGTTGGGGTGGTGCCAATTTGGGTTTGGGGGGGGGGGGGTCGTTTGTGTGGTGATGAGGTGGTGAGTAGCTTTTTTTTCTTTTTTTTTCAAAAAAGTTAAGCTTGGTTAGCTTCAAAATTGGGGAGGGGAAAGCTAATTATGATCAAACCTAATGGGCGTGGCGGAAGTTTGAAAAATCTGGGTATACTTGAAAAAGGCTAATCCTCAGGGGCATGGCGTAGAATTTCCCATTAATTTTCAACGAAGTTGCTCAATCACATCATACATGAATAAACCCAGACACTACATTTCTTTCGTGATAGCATTGTGGATGTTGTGTTTTAATTTCTCAAATAAAGGTAGATGAAATCAAATTGATCTAAAATGCAATTTCTTGAAATATGTACAATCACAAGTAACAAGCAACATTTCACATAACTTAAAAGTGGTCAAAATAAAGGATAAAAGCCAAGTCTAAGAACAATCAACAATAGATACATAAACATTTAGAATGAATGTAATTAAATATTCAAACCTCTAAAACAAGCTAACATATTAAAATCAAAGTTGAAATGAAGGAAGTATCAAAGTTTGAGTATGATTGAAGAATCTAACATTAATGAAAGCAATAAACCATGAAAATGTAATTCGATTTTAGAAGGAAAAAAATGATAAACAAAGTTAAGTTAAGAAAAGTTACCTTAATAGCATTTATTTTCTTGTTTAGAAGTCATTTGAATATATTGATTTCATAAGCCAACACAGGACACAGTTTATCGGTTCTCTTCAAAATCTGGGGAAAAAAATAATTAAAAAAATCACAAAAAATCATCCATCAAAAAGAAAAATCAATCAATTAATGATTGTGCAGTCACCAAATCCAAGCAAAAACGATAATTAAAAAAAAGAAGAGAAAATGAACCTTTTTGTACTACAAATTACGATTGAAAATATCTGACCAACTTTAGAAATTTTGGAGTCGAAGAGTAAAGAAAGAGGGTGGGGGAAGAAAAATGTCATTGAAGATGACACAACATGTTCCAACCCCGAAACTAAGAATGACCAAGGAAGAGATATAAATAGGCTGAAATTTTTATGGTTTTTGGAAAAAGAAGATAAACACTTACAGTCATTGTGACGTTTGCGCATGATCTTGTTTTTCTTATAATCCTAGGATTTTTTTATTAATATTTTAAAATTTAAGATTTATTAAAATTAAAGATTAGTCGTTTCATTTTCTTTTAAATATTTTTCATCATAAAATCGACAATTTTTTTGGCAAATAGATTAATTTTATTGAAAATCTTACGACAACTACAATAATGATGTTGTAAGCCCTTTTTTTATGCCATTGGGTGCACAACGAGGGGGATGCCCTCGAGGCCTACGAGGTATTTTGTGGAATTCGCGAAGAATTGAATTCTTACATTTTGCAAGTGTGAATATGCATGGAGATTGTGTCTATTATACTCGAAAACACGAGTATAGGTGAAGTCGCCACCACACTCTTTTCGGGAGCTGCGAAACCATTATTATGCCTTGTCAATATYCCTTCAATTTTGTTAGCAGTATCTTGTATCTTGTTATATTTTCRACTTAAGTCCAATACTTAAAATGTAAATACAAAGCACYTTTGAAATTGATAGTGGATCTAAGAAAGGATTTGTCTACAAATTTAAATCGATTGTAACTCAAAAATAAAATCAAGCGTGTGACTATGTTCTATTTTGTGGCTGTAGTTGAGATGAAATGTTGTTGTGAAGCTTGGAGAACTTGATTAACAACTCTGTGATTTTGTCTTGTTGTTCTTTATTCCTCCTTTTCACACTTCTTCTTCTTTCATCTTTCACGAGTCTCTTTTTTCCTTTTATTCTTTAAGGGCCACCCATGCGAGCTTCTATGAATAGGGTACAAAGGCCTCGGATATGCGTCACCTCCCCTTAATGATGGCCAGACATTCCTTTAATGAAAGGAGCACATGCTTTAGCATATGTTTCAACTTGATAAGTAGGTGAATGAACTTCTCAAATTTGGCCTTTTTTTTATATAAGGACACACGCAAGAGCATGACAACAGGGAATCCCCATCAAACTCCATCTATTGCAATTCTAGAATTTAGTTTTAAGATTAAAAAATAGTGTCATCTTTATGGACCACATCGAATTCATGTTGACTAGCCTATGTTTGATTACTAAAGTAGACCTTCATGGACCATCTTCAAGACTCAAGAGTGATGACATTATTAAAACTACAAATACTTTTTTGACCTATTTTTGCATAAAACCTTGACATTATATACCTGATACCCACTCCATCAATTGTAAGATATTGTTTTTCCTTGCCATCCCTTATAACATTCTTAAAGTGCTCTTTTGAGGATAAACAATCCAAGTCCCACATTGAAAAAATAAGAGTTGAAACTCCTTATTATGTTTGTTGCACCACACTTATATGAGTCTTTTGGGTTTTGCCCAAAAAAAAATCCTGATGCTTCGCCTACCCAAAGCGGATAAATATCATATTAGTGACGTGTTTTGAACGTGTGTGACCGCCAACAATTATCACACATTTTAATTTCCAACTTGATATCACGTTCGTTTTTCTTCGCTTTTATTATACTTCGTTTTATTACTTTTCTTTTTGGTTAGAGTTGGGGTGGGGTAGAATGTGAGCGGTTGGGGTGTGGTTGTGGTGAGGCTTATAGGTGGGGTTTTGGCCTGGGTTATGATGTTGTTGGGCGTATTTGCTCTCTTTTTGTTTTAAATTTTAACACTTTCTTCATTTATTTCTAAAAATTTACAACGGTCATCATCAAGTATAAAATAAACAAAAAACACTGCATAATCTTCCTATATCATATACTATGAATAATCAACTCTCTCTAAAAATCTGCCATGCTTGGGAAAATATTTTTAACAATACAAAATTCTGCCAGTTTATTTACATTTTTCTTAACAAACCCCTCCACCCATTGCATCAATTAATTTCCCAAATGCTTACAAATAGGAATATAGGGATAATAATGCAAGATAAAAATGTATTGTAATAAACATAAAATATCATATTGCAGAAAAACTTACTAGTTAAATTTTTTTCCTTTTCTAATACTCTCAATGGGTAAAAATGGTTGTTGAATTTGTATTTATCTGATGCATTCGAATTCCTTACTGAATCAACTGCCACTTTTTAACTCCCGTATACCTTGCCCACCAATAAACCCACACACACCAACACCTGCAACCCAACGTTCTTACCCACAACCACCCAGCCACCTCAACCACTTATAACCCACACAACCACCCAAAGCACCCAACTACTCTCGAGGATTTGTATTTTATGAAAAGCCACTGCAACACCCTTAAGCCACCGTTGCAAGCATGGTTTAAAGAATCTAAAAATAAATATAATAATAAGTCCTTGGCCCTACTAGCCACCATCTCTACCCTCCCACCACTATTCCCCAACCATAATTAATATTTTGTATTCACCAATCACCAACCCGTTATAGTGTCTTGAAGACCTTGTTGTCGTTGGTAGATAATGTGTTAATGAGAGACAATCAAAGACATTATTGAATTTTTCGAAACGTGACTTATCTATTAAAAGACTTCGAATATTAAATCCCCAATTTTTATTTATTATCTTCTTATCAACAGAAAAACACCATTCACTACAAATTGCAATCAACATATTGGAAGTTCATCTGCACAATAACTTATTTTCGAATTCAATTATTAACTACATATTTCTTTAACCAAATATCATATATTTTATTGGTTATCTAGTCGTCCCTTGGCTATTCGGAACTGTCATTCTAATTGTGGTTGCGTTTTAGAATATCTATTACATAAGAAGAACAATGTTCCCCCCATTGAAATGTTCACTACCCTATGAATAAACAAGAATGTTTAAAAAATAAGATTATCTTTTTACTTGCATATTCAATGCCATAAAAGTTGAACAAAGTAAATATATAATCATTTAAATCAACTAATACAAAAACAATTTAAATTCCTCAGAACCTGAGGTTCCTATATTCATAACACTATGTTTTCATATAGACAGGTACCCTAGTCAGGTTAAATACCACTAACCCGCCTTTACTTTTTCCGTTAAAAAAGACTGACACCGTTACTTTTCCATCTGTTTAACATTAAAACTAACTAATTAACTCATTTAACACCTAAAACTAACTATAAAAATTAAATTAAATTAAAATAAAATAAAATAACACATGCCATCTTCCTCACTTCATCTCTTCTCCTCCATCAAAATCCTCTCATCAATTGTATCAATCCACCATTGTTACACTTCTTCCCAATCTTCCTCTTCGTCTCCTTCTTCCATGGCAACTGTCTCGCTCCTCCTCCAACCAACAACAACAACGCCCAACAACAACGACGACCAACAGCAGTAACCTCCAACAACAACAACAGCATCAACATCATATTCATCTCGTAACAACAACATCAACATCAACTCACCAATTTCGAGCACCACCCAGAACTGCTACCCACTCCAGCAACCACACATACAGGCCAACACCTCTTCCCACAACCGCCTCCCACCCTTCGAAACCCTCAAATTCATAAAAAAAACCAGATTCGCCCAGATTCGAGCAACACCCAGAATTCGAGCACCACCAAGTTTCGAGCAACACCAAGATTCGGGCAATCAAATACAATTCACGACAAACAATTCACAACTAACAACAATTCGCAACAAACAAAACCCCAATTAGAACAAAACCCCCAAATTCAAACGAAACCCCCAAATTCGAACAAAATCCCCAATTTGAATCTTTAATAGCCACTACATAATTCGAACCAAATTGTGGGGTTTTTGTATTGCTCGAATGGGTGAAATTCGAACTAAATTGTGACTCGAATGGAGTTTTCGAGTGATTTGAATGGGGTTTGAATGGGCTGTTGGCCTGGTGAGTGGTTGTTGTTGCTGTTGGTAGTTGTGGTCACTGTTCCTGTGGCCAGCTTGTGGTCGTCGTTGTTGTGGTGGGACAAAAGAGGAAGGAGGGGGTGGGACGAAGGAGGATGGTGGTCATTGTTGTTGTGGTTTGAAGGGTTGAAGGAGGTAGAACATTAGAAGGTAGAAGGAAAGGAAGCTTCAATCATTTGAGGTTGTAATAAGGAATTAGAGTATTTTATTATTTTTTAATTTTAAAGATTTTTTTAATGGTTAATTGAGTAAAAAACTAACAGCTTTAGTCAATAATTAACACCGTCAATTAAATTTTAATGGTCAGGGTTACGTGAGCTATTATACCCTGACCTCAGGGTTACCTGATCCTATCCTAAAACCTTAGGTGTATAAGAGCTATTAGGRCAAACCTCAGGGTTACCTGAGGAAATTTCACAACAATTTTTAACGTGATTTTCTTTTCTTACCATAATAAACATGTAACAATGAAACATTACATAAGCTAAGTTACACTAATAAAAAGAATTCAATTGACAAAATAATTTGATAGGATTGACACAATAAGAAGAAAAATGTAACACTTAGAATTTCATATTAAAAATTGGGTTCAAATCCATTGGATTGACAAAAATTGAAAATRCAATGACATTTTAGTAAATAAAACCTAAAAAAGAAAAAGATAAATGGTAATATTGTAAATAAAATATTTCATTTATTTACCAAAATGTCATTGGATTGACAATTTTTGTCAATCCAATGGATTGATTAGGCATCCCGAAGAGGAGAGGGGCTAAGGTTTAGAATGTGAAAGGGCTGAGGGGAGAGGATGAAGGCAGTTTGGTGGGAGCGAGTGTGACAGGGATTGTAATTGTTGAGTTTATGCAGAATTTACTAGTTCGTTTGCTTCTCACGATTCATTATTGTGAACGTGATAGCTATATAAACTTCTATAACAATAAGGATAAGGATACAAGATGCATAAATAGGAAATTTATTTAAAAAATGATCTTCATCACTAATTAAAAATTATTCAGCTCAATTATAAATGAAAAAGTAGCTCATAAATTTTTTTCTAAACTTAACTTTCGACAAATAATAGGAAACAATTCATACAAAATGAGATGAAGATTTGAAGTAACATCATCTGATTTTGTTACTTAAAGAGGTGAATCAGTTATGTATGTCTACAGCGAATTTGTCAAAATTATCTCTTTAGTTCATTGTGATTAGACAGTGACAAGAATAATATCATCATTGATAGTAAATCTTATTAAAGAACTATAAAATTTATTAACTTTAAAAATGTTTATCGTTTAACTTGAAAACTAGTTTTAGGCTGGCTTGCCCGGGTCATCTGTTTTAAACCTATAAAAAACATTGCCATTAGCTTTGTTATGTATAATGTTCTTTTATATTAATCAATCTATAATGCCAGTCAAAAAATGATGTACTTGTATTGTAGTAATTGCCATTTAGCGCTACTTAAAATTCATTATTATTGACGAGTGTTCGAAAAGGGATTATAATCAATATATCAAAATTTTTTGATTAGTTAAACCATATATTATCTGGTCGAGAATTTATGTTCCAAATCTGCATTTAAAAATTAAACATAGAGGAACTATCATAATTTTTCTTATAAAAAATAAAGCGCGATCAATATGGTTATGGTAAGTTCTATTGTAAATTTTTGTCTAAGAAAGAAGTCATGTGTCAAATATGCTTTAAAAGCATATATTAGTTTTGTTTTTTATGCTTACATGTATCATGTGCTTGAAATGGGATGCCATGTGGCATCACGGCGGACCAGTAAGGAGCAAAGGGGTCTCTTGCACCCTGTGTTGGAAATAAAATGAGAAAATTAAAATAAAATTAATTAGCGACCGCTAAACGTCGGCTAATCAAGCCTTTTGCGGTCTGCTATTAGCCTATTGTGGTCGCTAATTGGATTTAGCAGTCGCTAATAATTCATTGTCGAAATAGTTTCCGACTTGCATTTAATTATTCCTCTGGAATATTTCTTTAAAGAATATGTTTTCCAGTAAAAGATGATAAGTCGTGTTTGGGAAAATTGATCCACTAGAAAGTTAAAAGTGGCTTTGAAATTCAAGTGTGTTGCATACTGCTGACGCCAACTTGAGTATGTGTAGCAATCTGATGACTTCCCTGCATTATGACTATGTTTTTGTATAGTATATTATTAGCACTATTACAGTATTACACTAATAATATTGAGCATTCCTTTCTGAATAATGGATATGCTATATACATTCTTGATGCATATATGCCTAAATTTGACAGCAAGTCAAACCAAAGAGAATCAAACCTAAGGCATTGACTACTAATAACAATTATTGAAAGAAAATGTGTCTGAGAAAATTTAATATTCGAAAATTATAAAGGAATTCGCCCTCACATAAATATATGACTTTGCTAAATTAAGCTTAAGGTTTGAATGCTAGAGTATGATGTAGGAGGTTCTTTGAGTTGTTAAGTCTGTTGTAACGGATCTTGCTTGTCTGTTTCTAAATAAAGTTTTTCATGTTTCGTTGTCAAAAAAAAAATAAAACCAACTAACACAAGATCTATTATTGACTAACGAAGAACTATAACGTCTATAAGAATCGACAAATTAATTGGTACTAATTGTGTCGCTCTTTTAAAAATCAATGGTCAATTATCGTTATCGAATGCATAATTGTTTTCAGAACAATTCATTCATACCCCAGTTTGAAATTTGGGTGCCATGTGGTTCCTTTCGTTTCAAGACACTCTTTAATATATTGTATAGATTTAGGCAATTAGAAGTGTAATAATGATCGTCTCCGTTCAGTTCATGTTAATTACTTGAAATTTCAAAAAAACAATCAACTTTTTCCCCTTAGTTGTCAACCAAAATTGTACTGGTTATCTTCCATAACTCGACCTCTCCAATTCTCAATATGCATGATGCATGATGACATATATAGCATCTACTATAATATTACATAATTATAATTCTAAATTTGAAACAGGGTAATTTGTCGAGCAATAGATTAACAAATTCACAACCACTATTAAATGAATATAACAAACTTATCATCATAATTGGTAACCATATTAAAATTCAATAGGGTGAATGGAATTTATTATTAATTTTAAATTAAATGGATGATAGGAATGAACTTAAAATACTTCGAATCTAATGTAAATTTGATATGTTATTCCATTTGTGATGAAAATTATTCAAGATTATTAAAGAAGCCTTTTGAAATTGTTGATCACAAAAAATTGGGGAGAACTAACTAGTAAAGTAGTGGCGTTCTTCATTTATATATTCAAGCATGTGCAAATATTAACACCAACCTACGTGCCATATACATTTTTCTTTGAGAACAATGTATCATAAACCTTGTCAAAAAAACATATCATAAACACCAAAATTATTAAATTTAAGTACAAGAACATCAAAATCTATAATGTATCAAAAGCTCCTTCCTCTCTGGGTAAGGGTTTCCTCCTCCCCTAGGTTAGGGTGATGCTACCGGTAATCCGGTCTTTCCTCGCCTCTATCAGCGTCTCTCTCGTCCTCTCTCTGGTCACGGTCACCGGGACTCATGTTGGCCGCTATGACGCCGTGGTCCCCTCTCTTTTTCTCTCTTTTCTTGTTTCGCTTTTCTTATTTTGGGTCAAAGTTTTGGTGTGTGCGGCGTTTTCTATTAGATTCCTTGATGGATCGGTTGGCTCAAGGGCGCGTGCATGGTGATTGGTGTCCGGCCTCCTCTGACGGCCCTTTACCGATTGTCTGGTCCTTGATCACCGTGAGTGGGGGCGATCTCGCAAGGCTCTCGCGGCTCTTCTTGCGTTTGGTCGGGCTCAGGAGGTAGTGTTAGTTGCTTGGAGTTAATAAGTGCGCGCATCTCCCCCGTCATCAGCAGGCTTGGCGGCGGCTTTCCGGTTCGGCGGTGTCCGTTTTGCTTATGGTCGCAGATTGGTTACTCTTGGGGCTAATCTCCTGTGCGATTGAATCGGGTTGCTTGCGATGACACTTTGGATGGATTATTCGTTGGTAGGGCTAAAGGGGAAGGTTAGGTGCTAGGAACGTGGTCTTGCTTTGGCGAGGTTGTTGGGATCGTTGCTTGCGGCTACTTGGTTGGCGGGGTGCTTGCTTGTTTTAGGTTTTCGTGTGCTTTTAGGTTATATTTTTTTATGTTGGTTTTGGCTGCGAGGTCAATTTTGTTTCTAATGGGTGGTTTGGCATCAAGTGTGGGGTCAAACACAATGTACGATTGGTTGAATTAGTTATGCATCGAACCAGATACTACGAGAATTGCTAGGCCCCTTGTGGAGAATGCTTAGGACAACATGAAAAGGCAGGGTATTTCAAGAGGTTGATTCCACAAGCGATTGTAGTTCTGCTAATTTTGTTTTCATGATTGATTTAATTGTTATTGTACGGCTTGGGTTTGATTTCATATGTAAGTATCGTATGGCCTATTATTAATGAAATTTCATCTTCCTTTCAAAAAAAATCTATAATGTATCACTTTTACCAATAAATAAAACATCAAAAGAAAAATATTGGGGAAAAATTTAAATAGAAACATGTGAAACCAAAAAAAGAAAATAAATAAATAAATTTGATCAAAGCAAATAAATGTACCCATATCTATTCACCAGAATTATTTCGTCAAAGATATTTGATTTTACAAAATTTGCTTATATATTCATATTAAAGCTCACAATTAAATGACACAGTAAAATGTTAGTACAACTGGTTGTAACTAATTAGGTACACTATACTCATTTACTTGCAAGTAAAATATATTTGTTTGCAACAATTTTTTCATACAAATAGAGAAGAAAGTGAGTACAGTTGTACCTAACTAGGAACAATTGGTGGTATGATAAACATGTTCCTTTAGAAAAACATTAAAAAAAAGAACATAATTTATCCTTTTTTTATTAATTATTTATTTTTCGTTATTATACACTCTATTGTGTATATTTGTTACACCAATCCAACACTCCTTTGACACTAACCCTATTTCAAATTAATTTTTTCTTTTAATATATATATTTACATTATTTAAATTTTTTATATATATTTTGAACTGATTTCTTGGCTTACTTTGAACTAGAATAAAAAGAAAAATACAATAAGAATTTACTTAAGACTAACCATCCCCTACCCTTCTCAATATTTAGATTCCTAATTTTAACTCAAGCCTTCATCAGTGAGAGTTTGATAATATGAAAAACATTTCCAAATCCTTGTGTGTACCCAGAGGGCTATTTCATTGCCGCGTGCACATAGAGAGCGTACATGTATTTGGCACAAAGCACTCACGTGTGGGTCACCAAATGTGGACCCACCCTCATATAGTAGGTGCTTGCAAAACCAATTGTTCCAACCCTTAGGTTTAGATCTAATTCCCTGCTCCCGACATGGGCCATAGGCGGCTCAGCTTTGAGTCAAATGGTGATTGAGGTTGAGGTGGTGGTCTGTGCGTTAGTTGCCTTTTTACATAAGACCTCCTTTTCCTATAATTTTACTCTATTTGTGCGCTTAATTCCTGTTCCTTATATCGTCTTCGCAATTCTTACACTATGAAAAACAATGTCAATAAAATGTAATAGAGGTCAATCGCCATTTCGTCATGACAATTGTTTATATAATGATGCATAGCCATTTCTCTTCTCCTAATTCCGACATCAATGTAAGGAGGTGTTGTACTATTAATGGATGTACATGGTTGAAATTGGTTTCGACCTCGAATTCTAACCATTTTTATACAAAAGAAACCAACAAAATGGAAAATTCAAACTTTGAAGAAAAAAAACAAAATGATAGTGAAAACTTAAATGAAGGAAACTTAAACTGAATTAGAGAGGAAATATTTAAACTAAACAAAATAATAAGAAAAAACTTAAATTAAAGATGGAAATCTGTTGCTTGCAAGAAAATGATAATGTGTTTGGTGTGTGAAAATGCTAAGATAAGGGAGGTGTATAAGAAAAGTAGTGTAAAAAGACAAATAATGATATCCAATAAAATTTCTTTGGATTTTTGAGAATTTAATATATGATTATGATAAATATTGAAATCATATCACTAGTGAAAGGATACAATGAATATGACTTACATGTGTCAAACAACTAAATTGAAAGGAATGACGATCGGACTATGTATAATACTACATAAATTATTCTAGTAAGTATCATGAGATATGATCAATTTGTTGCCTTTTATAATTTTTTTTTTCTAGAATTTATTTTATAATTATACTACTTGAATTTAAGTGGTTTAATTTATAAAGTGGTATATATCCAAATTAAGGTAGTTTTAAGCACTCGAGATTCTAAACTTTTATCCAACTCTATTCGATTCTTGACGGAGTGAACTTACTTATTGTAAAAAAACTTAATTATATTTATGAATATAAATAAATACCCTAATGTATTTTCTTATTGAATTAAAAAAAATCCTAATGTATTTCTTAAAAAAATTTACTCATAAATAAACTAAAACAGTAAGTTAACTTTTCCTTAAAAAAGTCGCGTTATACTTTATCGAATCTCGTTTTTAGAAATCCTTTTTCATTTGTCATATGTACTATTAAACATTTTTTATAAAAAAAAATCTTTTGTTCTTTAAGGCAAATTTTGATTTATATATGAAAGGGTAGAGAGAGAAAGAGTAGGGTTGTGATTAAGAAAATCATAATAAAAAATTTTGTATGATTTTGAAAAAAAAACCAAATAGATTTTAATTGCCTTTAACTTTTTTAATGAGTATAATTTGCTTTTAATTGTTATTCTAGGTGAATATTGTAATTAAAAAGAAACAAAGGAAGTACGATAAATTTTGACAATAATCTCAAACATTTTTCATGACAATTTGATATTTTAACCGTGCAGAGAATATCAATCCAACATAATCCAAGGTGGTTTCTTCTACAAAACACTAAGAAAAATTTTGGAAGGAACTATGAACATTCTATAAAACCTTTTAAGTAATTACGATCAACATATTTGTATGGATATTCTTGTGTTTCATGAGTTCTTTCTACTTATTTTTTAACGATACACATACTACAGTATGTTGCAAACTTGCAATCCATAGTTAGTAAAATCATTAAATATATTTCCAGCCATTGTGTCTTGATTTTAATTATAATATCAATATTTCTCGGATAATTTCATATGTTAAAAAAAGAAATTTGATGAGTTTCGGAAGTACCGTTGCATGCACCAATAAACGCACGAGTCTCGACAAATTCATATGCTAAAACGATCGACGATTTCTTGAATTATTTATAACATTTCAATATTTTCACTTATTTTTGTACAATTTTGTATATTGAAATTTGATTTATACAATTTAATACAAAAAACGGGCACGAGGAAAAGCACACTAAATGATGGTTTCGAAAGGTTCCATGCAAGAAAAATGGGGACCCTAACCCTTGTTGGGAAGAAACATATAAAAAAATCACGAAATATCAACCGGAGTTCAAAAAACGAATTTTGCAAATTAATCAACGTTATTTCAGGAAAAATTTAAAAAATGAAAAATGCAAAATATGTAATTGGGCAGAATTTCCCTAATTTTGTGCTTCCACATGACGTTTACCTATAAATATAGCCTTGAAGCTCATTTGGAACTTTCAACTTCTTGCATACACATCTATGAAATCCTCTCTATTAATCCTCTCAATTTTTTTGCATTAAACACATCTAAACACATTTTAATTTCATTTGAACTTGGTTCATCAAGTTCTAAGGTTCAAAGGTCTTCAAAGACACTTGTTCTTGCTCGATTCAACTCTTATTACAAGGTAGTTGAGTCAAAGTCGCAATCATACTAACCCCTTTTTGCATGCTTTTAGAGATTCGACTTATTGTAATTTAAATAACAATTATTCGAAGAAAGTTAAAATCGACATTAAGCAATAAAAATGATGCATGTTATTGCACATATTATTGTTTTCTATTAAAAAAGTTGGGAGATTATTAAGCAAAAAACACATACACACTTCACCCCTCAAAAAAGGGAAAAGAACAAACTAGACTAAGAGAACAAGCTCTTTATCCAGACCCTATCTCACCCAACAACTAATAGAAATAACTCCATTCTACATTGAGTAGGAATTAATCTCATTACAAGTAGTCATGATACAGCATGTATGCTCCAAAAGGCTTGATGCTAGCCCTCTAGATTGAAATAGAGGCTGCAGAGAAAATACAATGATAACTTGCTAAACCTTGTTCTTGTGATTCTCTTCTCATTCAGTTGATGATGAAGCTGTTGAATTCAAAATGAAATTCATCCCTAGACAGTTACCAATCTCCTTCCAAACACCAATACTGAAATGACATTGTAGAAGGTGATCATGGTTTCAACTCTTCCATGCATAAAAGCAGCATGTTGTTGGACATATATTAACTTGCTCAACTTGTCCTTCACCTAGAGTTGTTTAGGGAAATTAACCAAACATAAAGCATAACTTGCCCCAATGTACTTTAGTCCCTTGATATTTATATAAATACATTGTAAGATTTTGCAATTGAGTACTTTTCCTTGATCAGGTTTCCAGAAAGACTTATCAATGCCTTGAAATAGCCCTTGGTGTGACATAATATCCTCCAAATGCAACTAGTAGAAGTAGGAGGTTGATAGTCCCCACCAATCTTGATTTTCACATAAATTTGATGCACTCCACCAGAACACACATGGCATTTTTTTCTCAAAGATGTCCACACAATATCCCTCAACAATAAGATTCCATAACTCTAGATCACTGATACCCAACATGCCATGCTTCTTCAAGTAATGGATTGCCCCATTTAACATAACCAACTCTTGGCTTATTGAATTCCCCTCCCAAAGAAATATCTACAGACTTTGTTATCTTCCAATCACTCTCTTTGGTAGAATTAAAATTGAAGCTAGTAGGACGTATGCTCATTAGTACATAATTAACCAACTAGAGCTTACCAGCAAAGGATAATTTGGATTGCCAAACCTTAATTCTCAAGATCATTTCTTCTAAACCAATTTATCACAGTCAGCAACACAAATCCTTGCAATTAATTGAGCTCCAGGTACTTGAAAGGCCATTTCCTTTACTAAAGCTAAGCCAACAACGCTGGTCAATATCATTATAATCCATATTAGCACTGTATAGCTTTGATTTTTGTCTATTTGAGCAAGGCTGAAGTTTTTTCAAAAAAGATGAGCCTTTTTAGAATCAAGCAGCTATGTCTATATCCTTTACAAAATAGCATAAGATCATCAGCAAGCACAAGCTATTTAATCGCAAACTCGCACATGAGATGAAACTTAAAACCTAGCTTCCTCCAAATATATTAAATTCTATTGAGGTATTCATGCATATCACAAACAACAGGGGGAAAAGGGTCCCCCTGCCTTAACCTCTCTTTGCCAATAAAAGCCATTAATAGCAAGGTAAACTAGTATTTGAGACACAAGTCATTGTGATCTGAGTGAAATGAGTAGGAAACCTGGAGAGTTGAAGAAGCTCCCTCGAGAAATACCACTATATGTATCATAAGGTTCTAGAGATCAACCTTCATTAAACACCCTTTAGAAGTGTTTTTCCTTTTGTAATGCCTGATGATATCTTAACAACCAAAGATTGCTGACAATATTTCTACCTATGACAAAAGCTCAAAGGTTTAGAAATTAGATTTGCGAAAATGAGCTTAGTCTGAGCACATATTATTGTTTCTTAAACAAGACTACAAAGAATGAATGTTGTCATCCTAAAAAGATAATTTTGGACAAATTGGTTTCATGCTACTTGAATAAGAATTAACACAAAGAGACACTTTAACAACATTAGTCTTTTTGTTGCATTTCTCTTATTAAAAAATCCGCGTATCTAATCTTGCGTGATTAGGTTAAAACAGAAATATCTATGTTATAGTCATTGCACAATGAACTCGCAATAAACCGAGTAAACGCTAGATGCACTGCGGTGAGGGCACATTGTGCACTACTTCACCTAAACCCTTGTCATTAAAATCCGTGCATTACCAGACCATGGAGTCAATTCCCTTGCATTTTGTCTTGGCAAGACCTGATAATGGTCTCCTCCTCGAGAAATTCGGTGCATTACCAGAACATATCAAACGTCATATTCAATGACCGTCCATTAACTTTCTCGGAACCTCATTCATAACATACACACTATTAATTTTAATTGATGTCTAAACTTATTACCAAACTTCCAATGTTTCCTATATTTACCTTATTTTAAGAAGGTTTTCTGTTGTCAAATTAAAAGATCTCTCATTCATTAACTGTTTTTTGCATAAAGTTGTCATTCTCTTGACTTAAGGTAAAATTTAAAGTTAGAACGATAAAACAATTCATATTTATATACTTACCAGTACAATAAATGAAGAAGATAAATGCATGCAAAATGTGAAAACAATTTTATAGAAAATTGGGCTATGCTTGTCTTCAGTATAACCTTAGCTTATATCTATATTTTTCTGAAATCTTTTATATGGTTGATATTATAATTTGGACCTTATGGCATTGCATACAATTAAATAAAAAATATATTTATTTTTTTTTTGAAAAAAAAACTATGACTAAATAAACACATTACAAAAACAACATAATAATTAATACATTGAAATATTATGTGACCTATTATGTAAAGGCTAAAACTAAGTTACAAATTAATACTTGCATTTCTTTCATATCATGAGATAGTGTAAGAATCTCATGTTCAATTCCTTGTTTTTTAAGTACATTCTAGAGCCTCAAATTCAAGTCGAGAGTCTGTTTGTTAGTGAAGTTAGATGTAACATTGGATATGAATGGTGTGTTTTTTGCACCACCACAATGATTTGAGTGTTCTCATGCCTAGTAGAGCAAAAGGCTCAAGCTGACGAAGCCAAAATGGCATGGGTGACTCAGTTGGAAAGGGCCGGCTTGAATACAGACCTAGTTGATGTGTTGCACCACCACCATGACTTTGAATTATTTTCATACCTAGGAAGGCAAAAGGGCTGACGGAGCCAGAATGACTTGTGGACTCAATTGGAATGGGTCGTACTTGGAAGAACAAGCCTAGAGCTTTTGAAGATAGTCTAAGCTCGCGTATTGCATGATGGGTAATGGTCATCTTGATTGGATATAGGAGCCAGTTTCAAAAAGACAGCCACTATACAATGAAGAGTAGAAGTGAACGAGAGGTGGCATTGAGCGATGACGACAAGAACAACGAGGGTGCCTCACAAGACGTCTACAACACAGCCATCATTACGCTAATGTGAATAAAATGGAGATTGTATGAATATGTCGTCAGATGGTGAAGACTATTATTATTATTGCCTTAGAAACAAACATATTAATGAGTTTTGTGTTAGTAGAGCGATTTGCTTAAAGGTGTTGGACATAAAAGAAAATATCATTGAGAGGAGCTGACATGTTGGACGATTAATTTCACAATTAAAATTAGTAATAAAACTAAGGTCATAAGGGAAGC